>MU106393.1:0-119794 GCA_012274485.2 Sinapis alba | reverse complement strand
TTTGTACTGAACACTCCCAAGACCATAGATGGTACCTTTCCTTGTCTGCCCACGCTGGAAACAGAACAAGTGATTAAAAGTAGTTGTATCTACTAAACAACACAAGTAACCAACGCCTATTATCCTATTATCCTAGAAAACAGAACAAGTGATTATCCTTCAATCCTATTACCCTATCAAAGTTCACTTTAATCACCAGCAATGTATCTACTAAACAACACAAGTAAAAGCAAATGTAAAGGAATTAGAGGTTACCTTGAGGTACTCTTGGTTGAGGAGAACCCGACGAGAATTTGATGTAACCTCTGTTGAGGCGGTTTGGCTGTTGGCTTGTGGAGATCCTTCCTCTGTCAGTAACTCTTCAACAGCTTGCTCCACTTCAAGAACCAAAGCCTCTGCACGCTCGTCAATGAAAGTACCATCTTTGCGGGTGTGTGTCTTCCTCACAAGGTCTGGTAAAGAAATTGGTGCTCCCTCCTCGATCATCTGCAAGAAAGGCAGTTACGAACGAGAATCATAAAGAAAAAATGAAAAAAAAAAGAGAAGAGATAATATAATTTGTACCGCGTCATACTCAATCTTGGTGAATGTCTTAGGTCCTGCACAATGTTTATGCATCTTCTTACCAGGCGGAGCTGAAACCCTTGATCCAGCAGCTGACTGACTCTTCGCCTGTGCTTCCGGTGTAGACCAATTCGCTAAAAGAGTAGCCCAGTCGGTTTCACTGATGTATTTGGGTTGCTTGCCCTTTCTCTTCTTGGTGCTGATGCGGCCACAGATGGTAACTTGTGTCTGCAACTTCCACTTCTGATAGATTTCATCATGGAACTCATCATCCCAGTAGTAGTTTTGCTACAATATAAGAGAAAACATGAGCAAAAATATAACAAGTACAATGTAGAGATGTATGTAAAGAACACTTACAATGAAGGAGTGCCACCAATTGTCCTTCTTCTCATCTGGAACCTTCATCCAGCTTTGCCATGGGCCCCAAAAGTTTCCCTGCCATGTTGCTCTCATAAAGGCGTGGACCTCTGGATCAATACCAAACCTGAAAAAGATTTAAAAAATCAGGCAGTAGTAGAGCATAAGAGAAATGTGTGTGTTTAACTTACCACAATGCTCCATTCAGTTTCTTTGGGTGGAGATGCTTCTGGTTCACTCTGGAGGGAGCGCGGAGAAGAGCATCTTCAGTCCTCCTGACATAGTTAGGAGCTGCAGAGACAGAACTTGAAGCTCCGAGAGCACCAGGAGGTATAGGTGGAGCAACAGGAGGATTTGTTTGAGCAGAGGCACGAGGATTTGATTGAGCAGAGGAGGCAAGAGGCACTGCTGGAGCAGACAGCGTCTGGTTGTTGGTTTGACGTCTTCCATATTGGGTTCCTCCAAAAGAAACAAGTAGACGAGTAGGTTAGAACAACATAGAAAAATCATTCAATCAAAGAAAAAGCAGTAACAATCAAGTAAACATTCACAACGCTAACCCAAATTGAACCCGAAACCAAAATCCTAACAATGGAAACCCTAACCCAAATTGAACCCGAAACCCTAACAATCAAAACCCTAACAATGGAAACCCTAACCCAAATTGAACCCGAAACCCTAACAATCAAAACCCTAACAATGGAAACCCTAACCCTAATTGAACCTAAAACCCTAACAATCAAAACCCGAATCAAAACCCAGAAGAAACAAAATAGAACCCATAAACGAACCCCCAAAAACAATCAAAACAAAAGAAACCGAGACAAAACCCTAGCTTACCCGGGAGATTGAGACCGTAGGGGCGAGCCATCGACGGTGAACGAGGGACGGAGAGACCGAGAGGGAGAGACGAAGACGGTGAGGCGGAGACGTTCCATAACATCAAAGAACGAAGGTGGGAAAATCTTCTCCAAATTACAAAGCTTCACCGCAATATTTTCTTTTAGCGTGGCAACATCTTCGTTCCTCAATATCTTTGCTGACATATCTCGAAAGAATAGGGCTATTTCTACACAAATTAATAGAAGTTATAAGATAATAAAACTAACAATTTATAGTTATATGAAATGATATTCCCATTAAGTTACCTGAAATTGCAATATGCACATTTTTGGGAAGTAGTTCCTTAAACGCAAATGGGAGAAGTCGTTGCATGATGACGTGACAATCATGGCTTTTCAAGCCTGAAATCTTCAAATTCGTCTCATCAATACATCTACTAAACTTTGAAGCGTAGCCATCTGGAAATTTAATATCATTTTTCAACCATCGCAAGAATTCTCGTTTTTCTTCTTTCGACAACCGAAATATCGGGACAGGCATCCTTCCATCTCCTTTAATATGCAATTCTGACCTTCTACACACCGTAGGCATATCCATTCTCGACTTAATATTATCTTTTGTCTTCCCCGGAATGTTCAACACTGTGTTAATAAGATTATCAAAAAAGTTTTTCTCCACATGCATGAAGTCCACATTGTGTCGCAAAAGAAGGTTTTCCCAGTACGGCAATTCCCAAAAGATACTTTTTTTAACCCAATTGTGATCTTTTCCGTATCCAGATATATGTCGACCAGGGTTTTCATGTCCGTTTCCTCCACAATCGACTGTTCTCTTTACTCCTTCGATGTTGTTTATTCTTTCGTGGAGAATCTCCTCTCCCGTCAACCATGGTGGTGGACCTTCATTTATTGTCTTCCCTCGTCCAAACGCTTGGACGTTTCGCCTGTAAGGATGATCCGTCGGCAGAAACATTCGATGACAGTCAAACCAACTATGTTTCCTTCCATGTTGTAACCAGAATGACTTTGTATCATCTAGACAATATGGACAAGCTAAACGACCATGAGTCATCCAACCTGACATCATGCCATAAGCGGGAAAGTCATTAATTGTCCACATTAATGCGGCACGCATCGTGAAATTTTCTTTCCTTGAGATATCATATGCTTCAACCCCGTCACTCCACAAAATTTTTAATTCTTCAATTAAAGGTTGCAGATAGATATCAATGCTCTTCTTTGGATGTTTTGGCCCGGGAACTAGTACCGATAAAAAGAAATATTCTCTTTTCATACACATACCGGGTGGTAAGTTATACGGAGTTACGATTACGGGCCAGATCGAGTGGGCTTCGCCATTCATACCAACTGGATTAAATCCATCGGTTGCTAATCCAAGATAAATATTCCGACTTTCCTCGGAAAAACTAGGATATACATTGTTAAAATGCTTCCACGCTGCTCCATCAGAAGGATGATGCATTTCTCCTTCTGGAGAAACATGTTCCGCATGCCATCTCATTTCTGCTGCAGTCGCCTCAAGTTGGTACAAACGCTTCAAACGCTCCGTAATTGGCATGTAAAACATCCTCTGTCGGGGACGTCTCTTTCCTTTTCCTCGATTTGGGTAGTATCTATCTTTCCCACAAAATCGACATACCAACAAATCTTTATCTTCCTTCCAGAATAGCATGCAGTTATCCTCGCAAACATCAATTTTAACAACAGGAAGACCAATCGCCCGCGTCAACTTCTTAGTCTCATAATATGACGCAGGAGCTTGATTTGGTTGTGGTAAAACATCTTTTATGGTTTGTGACATCTCATCAATACAAGACTCAGCCAAATTATGATCGGTTTTTACTTTCATTAATCGTGAAGCCAAATATAATTGAGAAATACCTTCAACACATCCTTCGTAAAGAGGTTGATTAGCCGCTTCAAAAGCTTGAAACACTTTATCTTGATATTGACCTTCATTTGTTGCTTCTGTATCATCCGCCAATATATGCGTTCTCCCAGTCTCTTCTCCCGTATTCGCATTTGTGTTCCCATTGTATGTGTCATCTTCTGTGTACCATGTTGNAAACCGGTTTGATAAAGATGGCGAGTTACAGTCCTTGCATCACGGTGCTTTCGGTTTTGACATCTTGCACATGGACATAACATAGTTTGTCGCTCTCGATAAGAATTTTGATTGCAAGCAAAGGAAATAAAAACATTTACTCCTTCCATAAACTCTCTTAACACACAATTATTAATAGGATCAATGTGTTGATCCATCCAATCTCTTGATTGAAAATATTGAGACATTATATTTTGAATTCTTTCACTCGTTATGTATTGTGTTTTTTAATGAACATTTGTGACATCAAACGGTTCACGATTTTGGTCGATTATATAGGCAAAAAGGTAACCACGAAATTTGTCACGTTTTGTCACGAATCTAGCCACAAATTTGTCACGTTTTGTCACGAATCTAGCCACGAAATTTGCTACGGCTAATTTCGTGACTCCTTTTCGAATCTTGTCAGCCCACTTGCACTGCTTATTCAGACGGATAAGACAGCTCGTGGCACAAAATATAAACGTGATCCTCCTTTATATTATTTTATTTTAAATATCTTGAGCCACGAAATTAACGTAGCTATTTCGTGACTATTTTGCTACAAAATTGTTACGTTTTTTTAGTGACTTTTTTATCACGAAAGTTTCGTGTCCAAAACGTGACTGAATTTAGTCACGTTCTCTTTCTTATCTTTTTCGTAGCTAATTTAGTCACGTTTTTTTCACGAACAGCCACGTTTCTTTTTTCGTAGCTTTTCGTAACTACTCCGTGATTAATTCTCTTTAGCTACGAAATTTTCGTAACTATTTCGTGTCTATGGCCGTAATTTCTACTAGTGACTATACTATATGTTATTCTATTCAAGTAAAACTAGAAGAGAAGACGTTATCGTTTTAACTTATAATATAACAGCGACGCAAATATCCTTAATAGTTAATACCATGATATATATAATATCTTTTTTTATCACTGATATATAAGAGTTATTTTCATCTAATGTATATATAATATCTTAAATGTATATATTTTGTTAATCGTTTGTCGCACTAGAGAGGTAACTTGTAGTGTCAATAGTGAATATTATTATGCCGACAATAACGTCACGACTTTGTTATTTTAAAGATAGCATATATTTGGACGAAATCGATCATCTATTTTTAATATTAAAAAAATCGATCATCTATTTTATTTAATTATTAGAAAATAACTCATGTGATCTATACAAACAGGAAGGTTGACAACGGGATTGGAGGACCTTACCGCACACTGCCAGCTAGGATGGGTAAAAATCGAATAGTATCGTACTCACTCCATTTTATATTACTTTTCGATGTAAGAAAAAATTTTCGTTTCAAAATAAGTGTCGTTTTAGAGTTTTAATTCAAAATTTATTGTTAAGATTCTCCAATTTACTTTTTTATTAGTTGAAATATAGTTAGGTGTATATGTAATTATGTTTTTATTTTAGAAATATACAAAATCATATTTTATTAATATATGTGTATAAACCTAGAACGACAAGTAATATGAAACAGAGGAAATATTTTTTAATATTAATAATCAATTTATATTTTATAAATATCTGATTTATTTATTTATTTTATTTTGGTATCTAAAAAATTTATGAATATTTATAAATATTTATGAATATTTCCTCTATTTTGTTTAATACAAATAAATATAAAAAAATATACAAGTTATTGTTTTCTATAAAGATTTTATATTTTTTAATTTTATATTTTATAAGTAATTAAAAATAAATTATATGTTATATTTATTATATAAAGTATATATTTAAAATTATATATTAATTATAGATATGTATCTAACTATAAAAAAAATTGAATAGACCGGATAATTATTTCTAAATTTTTTAATATTTTTGATTTACTTTATTTTTAATGGATATTAAATTTTAATATTTGATTTGTTTCTAATACTAGATTATTCAGATCAAATCAAATTTCACTGAGAAATATCTAACCCTCCTGTTAGCTTCACGGACCCCTTGCCATTCATTTAATTTTATTTATCTATATTTACATAAATTAGTGTGATTACTAAACTGCATTTTTATTAGTTATTTTGTTGCCGGTCCTTGATACTGAACATAGATATTGTTGTTGTATTGTCACGTTGATCCGTGTATATCCATACACAATTAATTATCAAGTTGATATTCGAATTTATATACGTACGTATATACTTAGGTTATGAATGGTAAACATGTAGAAACAAATTTCATAGCGTTTACACCCATAAACGCTATGAAATTTGCTTCTACATGTTTACCATTCATAACCTAAGTATTGGTTGGTTGGAGGCAGTAATCTTCAATTTTTTTTTTTTTTTTTTGAATTAATAATCTTCAATTTTACCTCTTCAAATGACGGCATCACCGGTTATAGATTCTTCCTTGTGCTGCCGGTGAGCTTTTTCTTGGGTAGATAAGCCGATTCGAGATTGTGATTCTTTGTGTAGGTGGTGACTTGTGGGTCTTTTGGAAGCTGTAGGAGCTGTGTGTTTCAAGGTATGAGGGCGCCTTTTTCTCCGGTAGCTCGCGGTAACTGATTGCTCATTCTATTCACGCCTGTTTCTCTGGTCCGTCGATGTTTCGGTGTTGTCATGTTCTAAGTTCCAATCCTAGTTTCTTTTCTTTGTTCAATACTCCCTGCTTAGGTTCTTCTATTTAGTTTATTTTCTGCAAATCTGCTACTTGTGTATCTCTGTAAACTCTGTAAAAAATTAAAAATTTGGTATAATATTTAATATTTTACCAAAAAAAAAAAAAAAAATTCATAGCGTTATTTGTAATAACTCCTTTAGTGCACCAATCAAAAATAATTTTTAAAATTGTGCGGTTTGGAAAACCAAAAAGTAAAAACGCACATGACTTTAAGTGTTTATTGCATTACTGACCACAACTCAAAACCGTACATTGGCCAATAACCAGCGTTTTTTATAAAAAACGCACTTGAATCCTTTGTAAGATAATTATTCTTTTTATTTATAAACTAAAAAAAGAAAACATAACAACTAACAGATACTTTAAAAATAACTATTATGCTAAATTGGTTGCAAAACATGTCATTATGATTTAACTGTTGCTATATCTATCTAAATATTTATTTTATTTGAATTTTTATTTCAAATGAATTTTATTATTGAAAATTATAATAATAAAGAAAATAGTATAATATTATCACTAAAAATGATAATTTGAATTATTTAATATACTTACTTTACATTATTTTTTTTATCAAAATCATATTATTTTTAGTAAAAATATATAAAATAATTTAATTTACATTATTTCTGTATCAAAAGTGCAATTTTTTTTTCTTTCAAAAGTGCACTATCTTTTTATTAAAACTACACTTATTCTACAAACCATATAAACAACAGTTGGATCGTACCACACTTTAATTTTGTCCCGCTTATATTAATAAATCCACGGTCATCATTCAAACTTTTAGTTCTTTCATTTTGTAAAAAAATCGTTGATTTGTCTGGGTTATTTTAGATGATTATCAAATATTCATTCCATATTAATTTAATTGGTGTTTAAATTTTTTAGTTTATTTTAAATTAAGTGATATTTTAATTATTCTATATAAAATTTAGTGTCACGTAAACTTTATAATCAATTATAAAATATTATATTTTTATTGATTGGACTAGTTTCATTTAATGCTACTTTTATGTAATTAAAAATAATTTCATAAAAAATTTGTATTTTTTAATTTTTGTAAATTTTTTTTAAAAACTATTTAAAATGATACGGATGGAGTACTAAGAGTTCCATAATTTCTTCTTTTGTGGTGGTCTGAGTTGTCAATATTAATTGATACGATTGCTATGTTTATTATTTAGCCAAGAGGCATATGCTTTAATAGTATTTAATTATATGTCAGAACTTCAAAACTTGAAAATATAACTACTGTATATATCAATATACTGTAACTATAAATAAGCGCACCTACTCCACAAAAATGGAATAACGGAATATAGCAAGTAATTCACAATCATTTCCTTGCTGTATTTTTATAAATAATGATTACAAAAGAACTTATATTATATTTCCATAGATTTTATAACGAAAAGGAGAAATAGTTGCGTTAGTGAAGAACACTAACCACAAATTCCAATCCCACAATACGAGGGAAAACCACTCAGGGGGATAATGAAACAAATATATTTGATATATTGTGTGCCCATTACATGTTAGATGCTACTCTTCTTAATTGATCGTCATTACTAGAAGACATATCTTGATATTCCAGAAATTTAGGGTATCCGAATCCAGATATGTATCTGTTAGTTCCATAATTTTAGTATTTGAATTTGGATTAATATCTTCCGAATATCAGGAATCTGGATATTCGTCTAAATATTATAATATCCTTGAATATCCGGATCCGGATCCGTAAAATTAATTAAAAAATAAAATATTTGTTAAAATACAAAATATTACATAAATTAAATATTTTTACAAAAATTATGAATTTATTTATGCGTATAATATTATTAAAATTAAAGTATAATATTACAAAACTAATTTTATATAAATATTAATAAATCAACTATAATTAGTAATAAATTTTTAAATTTAATAAATTTGAAAAATTTGGATTTGGATCCGGATATCCAGGACCTAAAAAATAAGATATTTGGATCCAGATTCGGCGGATCCATCTTTTCACTATCCGGATTCGGACAACCCGGATATCCTAAAATTTGGATCGGATCGGATCGGATCGGATTTCGGATCGGATCTCAGATCAGATCTCGAATCCCATATAATAATTTCAGGCCTAGTCTTTACAACATGTAAGATATATACACAATTACACACGAACACGCCCATTTTTCATTTACTAAAAGAGAATATTATATATAAAGAGATTGTAATTTAAAAATTTGGATGTATATTGAACTTGCATGTAAAGTGTGCTTTTTCGTAATATAAATATGGCTCGGATGGTTTTTCAGCTGACTTTTACAGATTAACTTGGGATATTTTTTAATTATATTTCATAGAGGACATCATTACAATTAATTTACAATAAGAGTTAAAAAATTGGTATAATCATCGATTTAGTAGATCAGATTCTTCGAATTACATAGTTGTGGATGCAATTTTAGATCCTTTGAAATCATCTTTGTCGCCTTCAATTCAATCATCCCAATCTCTTCACAAAAAAACAACAGACTTTGAAGAGCGATGAAGAACCAATATGCAGGAAATCATACCTGAAACCAACAAATATTAGACACCATCTTTAGAGAAAGCACAAAATCGGATTTGAAGTAACCGATGCGTGTCGGATTTGGATTAGTAACCCTAGGATTTTTTTTCTCTTGCTCATGGTATATAAGCTTAGAGAAAGGGGAACTTTGTAATTAAGCCAAAAAAATAAAAAATCGATTCAAAGAAAAATTTCATATAAGACTTTTAATAAGCTTGTATGATTAGCAAAATTATTAGTGATTAAACATTACCAAAGAGGACCAATCAATCATCCTAATGTACTGAGATGTGCTGGCTCGCCAAGAAGTGTCACCAAAAGGAAGCTGGAATCCAGAAACTACTCTAAACCGCCAATTTTCTTGCCGCTTGCTGATCCAGAAAACCAAAAGTCAATTTAAATTTTGTTTATGCTCTAAGAAGCTCTGGTGGCAAAGAGAGCAAAATACTATACTAAAAAACAAAGAGCAAAATCCAAAAAAACAAGTCAACTTTGTTTAAAAAAAGAAATGTAATCTTGGCCGGTAAGAGGAGAACAAGGGAGATGAAGACTATCATACAACATTTTTTCTTTTCTCCATGCACCGACAACATCAGCTCTAATACGCGAAGAACAACCACTGGATTAACACATGCTTCCGAGGAAAATGACACTCCAAAGCACTCAAGACGCCATAACAGAACCCCTAACCCACCAACAAAACAAGGTACAACAAATAAAGCAAAGTCTAAAACATCACTTCACGAACATATCAAAAAGGGAAGATTTGGAGGATTTTACATTGGATCTGCTAGAACAGCTGTTCCACTTCCTCCCCAAGCTGCCGTCTCGCTCGGAAGGTCTAAAACATCTTAAAAATCAGAACCTTCCAAAAGCTCTAAAAATTGACCTTAAAGTCTGACTTCCCATCTCCAGCCTCACAATTTTACCAGAGAAACAAGCAGATCGTCTGAGCTAGCCGCGGACCCAACACCGATGATGCTTCCCAATTACAGGGGAACAAGCATATTGATTGGAGACTTGAAGGGAGGTGAAGGAGCAAAAGAAAAAAAAAAGAAAGGAATATGATATCTTCTGACAACAGCGAGGTGAGGTGCACGTGCCGAAGATAGAAGTAGAGAACAATTGATAAACGAGAGAAAATATATTTTAAGAGAGAAAGAAAAAGGGTTTTCAATAGTTTTTTTTATTTTTGCATAATATTATACTTTCTCTGTTTCATATTATATGATATTCTATTTTATTGCACAAATATTTAGAAGACTATTTTATCAAAAGTATTAATTACATATAATTTTTATTACTAACATATAATTAAATATCAGTTTATTTAATTATAAATAAAATAACAAAATATTATTAGTTACACAATTTTTAATAAATTTAAAACTATTTAGATTTATGCAAACATTATATATTATAAAACAACAAAACTTCTCTAGAACATTAAGTATATTGAAGCAAAGAGAGTAAAAACTATCATTGTGGTATATGTTGGAAGGTTTAAGAGAATTAATTTGGCTACATGTGTCACCAAAGTGCATTTATTTTTTCGGGAACACATCTATTTAGAACTCCATAGTTAATCGTGCTTGGACTGGAGTAGTGGAAGAATGGATGACCTATCAGAAAGTGATTCGGGCTACCCCTCATATACATATAGAGAGGCGCGATAGCGTGCGAGTGAGGCCAAAGCACATGAAATGTTATGTGACGATTGCAAGATCAGTAAACATAACTTTCGAGCCTCCAAAAAATTAACGTACCACCCGTCAGATAAAATAGTTCCACAAACCAAATGAACGAATGTTAGTGATCTATTAGCCGTGGGCAGTCTTTGTCCCTTTCTCATAACCACCAGACGAGTCCACATAGTTTCCCACATATATCTATTCATGTAGCTCATTCTAATTGACTATCGGTAGATATTGTTTTCAATACTAGAATCTCAAAAGGGTTATGCATGTATACGTGCAAACGCAGAGGGTGATCTCCGGCTGTCAGCATGACATAAGCTGACCTCATCATCCCCGTTTTAGCCATGACTGGCCTGAAGAGACCCGCCCTTGCAATTGAAAACCTTCTTGCACTCTTTCAATTCAAAACGATGTACAATGACGATAGTGCCTTTGAGTATATATAACACTATGTAACTCACCAAAAAGATGTTTAACCCCAATTACAAGCAAATTGAGGATGAATAAATTGTTAGTAGTAAAAAAAGAAGAAAATTAGAACAAGCAAATTGAGAATGGGTAAATGTTCGAAGTAAAAAAAATTAGCACGTCCACGTTATTTTGTTTGAGTGTATGATTATGCTATAATTTCTTAGAACAAATTAAAAAAGGAGTTGTTTCTTAAAGTAGTCCTTTTCAATTTGCATATACAATTATTTATTGTAAAAAGAGAATAGTTATGTTTGAAGAGTTTACACTTTACAGTTGAAAGATACAAACAAGAAGAGGTAGATACCCACTAGAAATAATAATAATATTAATTGAGAGCAAAAAAATAGTAAGAATATTAGAAAACTGTAAATTGAAAATAGCGTCAAAAAGAGGAAGGAGATTGAGTATGGTTTACGCCAAAAGATAATAATAAAGAAAAGGAGCTGTTTGTATCGTCTTCTACCTTATAAAAACATACCATCCTTGTTTCCCTCTTCCTACACCGCACTCTCTCTTCTTGCTCGTTCTTGATTTTATTTTCTCCTCTGTTTTGAATCCATGGAAAATGTTAAGCTCGTTAAGAATGGTGTTATGAGATTACCACCTGGGTTCAGGTTTCATCCCACTGATGAGGAGCTTGTGGTTCAGTATCTCAAGAGAAAAGTACTTTCTTCTCCATTACCAGCTTCCATCATTCCTGACTTTGATGTTTGCAGAGCTGATCCTTGGAACTTACCTGGTTGGTTTTCTAATACAAAGTTTTCTTTCTTGGTCTCGACTCTCGAACGAGCGACCTTGGACCTTATCAAACTCTCTTTATGTGCAGGCAATTTGGAGAAAGAGAGGTACTTCTTTAGCACAAGGGAAGCCAAGTATCCAAATGGGAACCGGTCTAATCGAGCAACCGGTTCGGGTTATTGGAAAGCTACCGGTATTGATAAACGCGTTGTCACCTCTAGAGGAAATCAAATCGTTGGTTTGAAGAAAACACTTGTGTTCTACAAAGGAAAACCACCTCATGGCTCAAGAACCGATTGGATCATGCATGAATATCGTCTCTCTTCCTCTCCTCCGGTACAACTTTCTTTCAATATCCCGGTTTAATCTCCGGTTTTCTCTAGCATTCAGTTTTCACTAAAATTATTTTTTCTTTCATTTTCTCTGCAGAGTTCTTTGGACCCTACTCAGAACTGGGTTCTTTGTCGTATCTTCCTTAAGAAGAGAGCCGGTAACGACGATGATAGTGAACGTATTGAAATAATCACAACAAACCAAACCGAAGATAAGACTAAACCAATCTTCTTTGATTTCATGAGAAAAGAAAGTACTACGGACTTGAACCTTTTGCCGGGCTCTCCTACTTCCGATCACGCTTCAAGTGTACTCACGACGGAGATCTTCTCTTCTGATGAAGAGACCAGTAGTTGCAATAGTTTCAGAAGAAATCTTTAAATTAATTTTCAATGTTTTTGACTATCTTAATAATTTTATATCAATACGACTCTCCTTCCTTTTTTTTAACCCATCTTTTACTTGAAAACGAATCTTTGTCCTTTCTCTTTCGTGAACTCGTTGAGTTTTGTCTAAATGATTAACTACCCTATTCAAGAAAAATGTATTAAGTTTATTATATCCCTACCAAAACTTCAATTCTCTCACGGTCCACTATTGATATAAATGTATGTTTTTAAACCCATGGTACAATTTTAGGTTATGCACTTTACTTGGATATACTATCACAAACGAAAAATGTATATTTGGAAAAGAACCAGAAGTAGCAATCGCTTACTAAAAGTTGGTTTGTGTTTTTCTCTACATGACATGACAATCCCATGCCGAATACATGAAATATTCAAAACAAAAATTATAGTAATATCAATAAAAGGGTAGTATCATAAAATTCACTCAGAAATATAGTTTACGAATAAAAAGACTTAATTGATAAATAAGCTAAAATAAAAAGACAAAGCTCCAATTAACTATGGAGAATAATAAATGATTTAGAGATGAATACAAGGGTGCTTGATAATAATAGAGATTGTATATAATGAGAATATAATTTAGCTATTGAGAAATCGGATTCTTTGGCTTTGGCTCTTCTTTTTTATAGGTTTTTCTGGCGGATCGTAATGGTGGTGTGATCTTCGGCGTGGGCCGAATACTTTAATAATGGTCTTTAATGCTATTGATTCTTTACGTTCCATGTGTCTCATGTCATCAGGTGAATCATGATTTTTTATTGAAGCAAATTAAAAGATTTGAATTGAAAGTGAATCGTCTGCGGGATCACAATAATTTCTTTCGTGGATCTCGATTTTTGGAGTAAAAATTATTGTTCCTTCTTCTTCATTTCTCATTAATAGACATGTGTGTTCGGGTACCCATTCGAGGATGGATCGGTTCTTTTGGGTATCCGATTTTTTAGGTTTTGAAATTAAGCCATTTTTGTGTATTAAAAAAGTTTGGGTCGGGTTCGAGTCGGATCCTCCCGAGTCCGGGTGGGTTCGATTCTGATGTATAAGAACCTAGAATAACCAAATAACCAAAGTATCTAAAAGGGGTTTGGATATTTATATCCAAAATAACCAAAATACCGGTTTGGTTCAATTTTTGTATCCATATTACCCAAAATAACCAAAAATATCCATTATACGCAGTTTTGTTTGGGTATTTTTAATCCAAACTCATATTTTATCTAAACATACTCAAAAGTACTAAAAATAATTATTATATTTAACTTTAAATTTTAATTTACAATAATTAAATAATTATAAGTATAATTATAACTAATATATATATATATAAATATATATTTATATTTCGGATATCTTCGAATATTCATTCGGTTCTCGGTTCGGGTCGGGTTCGGGATCGGTTCTTCGGATATAGTAATTTAGGACCCATTCAGATATTTACCTCGCGTCCAATCGGATTCGGGATCCTGATTTTTGGGTCGGTTTCGGGTCGTTTTTTTGGATCCAAATATTTTGTCCTGGTCTACTCATTACTACCTCTTTTCAACAAAAATTAAAGGTTTGGATTCTTTGTCTCTGTATGTCTTTTATTTGTTTCGATTTCTTCATGACTTTGTATTTCGTATCGTTCAATATTCGTTTGCTTGTCTGGATTAGTTAGGGTTTCGCTTTCGAGAGCTCGTTCTGACTTATTGTTTTAACATTGCAGTTTGGACTGGTGGTTGTTCTTTTTGTGTAAGCATTCCTGGTAAGTTTGTCTTTGATTTTGTTGTTTGTTGCTTCCTTTAATGTTTTGATTTTTGATGTCTAGTCGCAGTTTTACAGAAAATGGAGAAACTAACTGTTGTTATTCCCAATCTACCTCAAAGGGTGGCAAATCTGCCTGGAAAAGAGAAGCCAAGGAGGCGAGGAAGAGATCTTCTCAAGAGGAAGTGGCTTAGAAGGCAGCTTCTGAGGTGGTGGATGGTCCGGTCGTCGTTCTCGGTTCTTCCATGGATGTCGAGGCATCAAGTTTTCCCGTAGCTGGGAAAAATCTTTATGGTGTCAAAGTTGTTGTTCCGGCCCTTGCTCCGCCTTATGAGCCTTCCATTGCTAGTGGTTTTCTGCATTATGGGGCTGATGGTACTAGTGGCATAGAAGCCACAACCGCCAATACTAGAGCTTTATGAGCCCATTGAAGTTTGTGGTCTTGATGCAGTGGTTGAGGCTTCGATGGTGACTTTGTCTTCTTTGGTGCTTCCTCTCCTTCCTCCTGCTAGAGGTTATCTTCTAAAATCCATCCCTAAGGAGGCCGCCTTGGAGGCTTCTTGATGTTCTTCTGATAGTAGGGATCAGAGGTCTGAGCTGTCTCGCAAGTCGTCGAGAGATTTGCTGAGGCCTTCGAGTAATCCTTTGTCTTTTGATAGGAGTCAGTGCCGAGGTCTTGTGATTTACCTGAGGAAGCGTTCTGCTCCGGGTTTGGGACATCGGGAGCCGATCGTTTTAAAATGATCTCGGACGTATGATGGGCCGAACCCTCAAGTTGTCACGTTGTCTTCTTCTCGAAAAGGCGCGTATGTTCTATCTTTCTAGTTTCTAGGTGATACGCCTTTGGCTGACGATGGGAAAGATTATGTGCGTCTCTGTCACGTGGTTTTTCTTGATGGGGATCTTAGCTTTCTGGAGAAGATGTTTACATACAACGACTCTTATGAAGGTTTTTGTCGATCTTACGGGCTGATGAGTCATTCTCACGATTCTATACCCGAAATCATCTTTGTGCATTGTTTTGCAGGACTGATTGTAAGTTTCATAATAGCACTTGTATTGGGTGAACCACAATCGTGTGCAGTACAAATGCAAGATTCAGGATGTTCGTAGGTTAACTACTGACGCAGAGAAAGAGGCTCTTCGTTGCAAAGAACCATGAACTATCAACTCGTAACATTGCTATGGAGGGTAAGCTTGACAGCTGGAGATTATATCGCACACCAAAGACAAGAAGATGTAGGAGCTCAAATCTTCCGAGGCCGGGTTTCATTCTTGTATTGATGGGGTGAAGCATCATTACAAACTTTCTAAAGCTGATGCGAAACAACGTGAGGCCGAGCTTGTGAAAGATTTGACAGATCGTTGAGGGGAGAACGAGAGTCTCAATTGTCATCTCAACTTGGCTTAGAAGGCTCATGAAGAGGAACTATAGAGGCTAAGTGTGTCCAAGAATAGAGAGATGCCAAGGCGGTGAAACGTGCTCATCGGGCAATGTTGGTGAAGTACAAACCTTGTTTAGATAAGGTTAAGCAAGCTCTATCTGATGGGAAGGTGGTTTAGGAACACACTTTGTTGATGTCTCTTGCAGCTGGTCGGACCGGCCTTCGATCTAGATGATCTCGAGCAGCGGGGTTATACGGGTCTGGAAGCAGACATAGCGGCACTAGAGCAGAATCTTAAGGATTTTTATGAGGAGTTTGATGAAATGGACATAATCCAAAGCGATCATGAGAAGGACTTGAAGGTTTCTCCAGTTTCTGACAGTTATAGTTGTAGCAGTTTCTTCTTCGCGCCGATCCCCGGGGGGGGGGGGGGGGCTTCATGTTGCAGAGGAAACGAGAGCTGGTGGTGCTGACCAGGAGATGCCTGATATCAATGCTGATTTCCTGGCTGTTGATCAGTTCTGTTCGAACCTCGCTTCCATTTATGACGTTGACGTGGATGCCAAGCAAGCCAGTGAGTAGGTCTTTCAGGAGAAGATCTTTTATTTTATTTTTTTGATCCTCTCTTTTTTTATGGTGTCCGGGAGGGATTTTATCCAAAAAAGTGCATGGGATGCTTTTACCTTTAATAATTTACTTCTTTTGCATCTTCATGTTATTTACCTATTTGTTTATGCTTTTGTATTTATGATTTGCCAACACTTTCGTTTGTATTTTAAAAAGCATCAGATGCATGAAGGCTTGGCTTATTTCTATCCGGAAATAGGTGCGAATTTGGATTCGACTTATTCTGTAGCAGAATTGGGTGCAAATGATTTTGGCTTATCCTGTACCCACTTGATGTTTTAGGATGCTTGGTAATTTTCTTATTTTTCAAGTGTTATGGGGATAGACTGGCTTTCTGTTTAAAGTAGGCGTATTTAAGCTCACAAGGGGCACGGTGAATGGTCTTAATGGACGCTTTTCATAGGCATGGTGTCATTTCACCAAGAAATCTATGTGAGATGCACAAAATAGATCAGACTTGCCTAGCCAGGGTGACAATGATAAGAGCGAAAGCTCTAAGTCAAAGGGATTTTCATGAGATAGGATTTGAGTTTTTCACAAAATGTGGTAAGACCTCGAGAGCTTGGTTGATTGGGCTAGGTAGCTCGTAATTGATTGAAGCTTGGATGTTCATTGCTTTGAAAGGAAAAAACGATTTTATTTTTGTTAATGAATGTACCCATAATAGACTGCCTACGTACCCAGTGTGAGATTAAGCCTTCTCGTAGCTCACTTTATTACAAAGTAAAAAAATTATGAAACCTGAAGCTTTTTTTGCCAAGCTTCTTATATGCTCCCTCTTCCTTTTTCTTTTTCTTTTTTTTTTCCTCTTCCGCCTTTTCTGCTGGTTTTATTTGAAGTCAGTTAAGTCATCTAAATAGGCTTTCGTGAATATGACACAACCTTGCTGCCTTCTAGCTCTGATGTATCATGGTTTCACCTCCGGCTGTCGGGAACTTAATACATTGATGGTAAGTTGATGGAACTGCTCTCATTGCATGTATCCAGGGTGGCCCGAGGATGATGATGTACATGTCTGGGGACTCGATAATTGTGAATTTTGTGTCCAACATTATTCCTACAATGTAAGTCGGTAGTCATATGGTTTCTAGGGAGTTCTGCGACAATCCATTTAATCTTGTTAAAGCATGTCTTGTCAGTTTTATTTTTGGGCCGGTCAGCTCCATTTGGTCTAAGGTATCCTTATAGATCATGTTTACCGAGCTTCCAGTGTTCATCAGTGACCTGGTTATCTTGCAGTATGCCAACATTATTTCTATTACCAATGCATTATTATGTATTCAAACTATGTTCGCCATATCTTATTCATCCAACAATATGTTTCCATCATCTTCCGGTTTGGTCTTGATGGAATTCATTTGCTTCCATATCCTTTGAGTTCTCTGACGGAGTCATCACGGTAGAAGTTTCCTCCTATTATGACATTAACCTTCTTTCTTAAGTTTGGCGGTTTTGGTGCATCCGAGTTCTTGTTATCTCGATCTCTTTTAGTTAACTCTTATTTGGCATCCTTTTCTTCTATGGCCTTTTTGGCATTCTTCATTTTTTCCTGAAACTGTGTCAACCCTTCCTTTTGGAACTGATTAAAAAGATAACTTTTGAATCTGTAGCATTCTTAGGTGGTATGTCCATCTCAATTATGGTAGTCACACTATTTGTCTAGATTGTCTTTGTCGTTATCTTTCTTGTTCCATGTGTTTAATATTGGTTTGTTTGATCGTGGCTTCGGGTTCTCCCTCTCTTCATCATCGGACTCATAGTCTTCGCTTACCTTTAAGAAGTAATCTTTGTTATTCTTTGGTCCATGTCCTCTTGGCCGTCAGTGTTGTCTTCGTATGTCTTATCTCTTGGTCTTGATATCGACGTGTGTTCTTCGGCAAATGCCTTCATCTTCTCTTCCATTTCCATATATCTTGATGTCGATGAAGAGCATCTTCTAGGATATCAGGCTTGTTTTAGCAGGGGCTCATTGCGAGAACGTGACTCATGCCATAAGGCATTTCACAATGATTATATTTAGGCGCTATCACTTACAACGATGTTTGAGAGAATATGTTTGAAACGGCCAATGAAGTTGCATAGTGGCTCATGTTCCTTTTGAGACATGGTCTATAGGTCAATGTATGAGGCTAATTTTTCTACGAACATATAGTAGTGCTTCATGAATATGATTGAGAGCTGGTTTAAGTTCTCAATGGTGCTGGCTTCTAGTCAAGAGAACCAATTGAGAGCCACTCCAGCAACAAAAAATTGGTAGTAACCAGCATCTCATTCTCTGTCGTTGAAATGAGTTCTACCCATTTCTATGCAAAAAGCCATCATGTGAGCTCGGGGATCAGTTTTTCTTTTGTAAAGTGGGATCTTGAGTTTGATGTTTGGGATGGGAATGCTAGTGATATATAATGTGAATGGTCTTCTCTGTATTTTTTCAATGACTTGTTCCACTTCGGGTGCTGTGCTTGTAGATCGATGGATTTGAGATCATACCACCTGAAGCTCGACATGGTACTATGCTAGGTCTTGTTGAATATCTCCAATCCTCCCTTATAGGATTCTTGCTTCCTCGTCTAGGACTGATCCGCTGTTGCTATCTGATATGTTAGCTCTTGTGGATGCTGCGTTTCTATCGAGAGTTGCGTTTCGTGTTAATATAAGTTTGATGTTCTGCTTGGGTTTGAGCCATCTGCTCCAAACACTGCAGAGCTTCTCGTCATGCGGTATCCTGCTGTTCTTCACTTCGTAACTAAAGGAAGAAAGCGGGTGTGTTATTAGATACCTTAGCTAATAAGGCATCCATGTCAACGGGCGGTGCAGCCGATGGTGCTGGTGGGAGATTGGAACGTTCTTGCTGCTGAAATCCACTTGGTGGAATGATCAGGTTTCAATATTCGTCTAGTTGTGGGTCACTGGTATTCACGCTGGTGGAATTTTTGTGGCTTGACCCGTTTGGGGGTTTTTGTTGTTGTTTCCGCCAGTGGCAGACATAGTGATATGTGTTTCACGTTGGTTTTCTAATGTTTTGATTAATCTCTCCTTCCTACTAGCGTCAAATGATGAATCCTAAAATTCACTGGGAAATAGGGTTTATCACTACAAGAAAACATAACTATAACGAGGAAAGTTTACAAGGAAAAAAAAATTCTCAGAAATTTATGAGTGAATTACAAAGATTTTACGACAAAACACCATTTCGTTGTAAAGTAGTTGTAAAGTTACAAGAAAAAAAGATTTCATAAGTTACTTGTACATTTACGCTGATTGTACAAGGAAAAAGAAGATGCATCGAAAAGTTCTTGTAACTTTACAAGGTTTTAAGACAAATCATGTTACTATTATTTTCGGTAAAAATGTGTATGGAATAGCTTTAAAAACTGATTTCGTTGTAAATTAGTTGTAAAGTTGATGTTATAGAGTTATCAAATCATAATAAATTGTTTCCTTGTAAATGAGTTGTTACATCTGCACCTACCAAATTCAAAAATCTCTTATATATATGTTCATTCTCATAAGAAAGAAACACACAAACGAAAAAAAAAATCAAGAAAAAATGCTTATGATAAAAATATTTATGAGTTACAAAGTTTGATGTATACATACAAAGATTTTGCTGATAGAGTGACAGATGCATTTCTCAACGACGTAGAGACCTTTTACGCAGGAAAATGGTAAGATGTTATGTACTTTTCAGAAGTGGAAGAATAATTTTTGTTCCCTTAGTGAAACTGTATAGAAGCATTTAGTAAACAACAATTTTACACCACATTACTATAATTGGTTTTTACATGGAGAGGGTTATGGTGGAAATGAAGCTAGTAGTAGTAGTAATAATAATTTTTAGGATGCTGGTAATAATGAAAACCGAATAATTTGCATAATGAATATAATTACTACCAGGAGAAGCAAATGGTAGGTCATGATAGAGTTCACGACATGATTCTAATGTCTTTTTAGAAACTACTGCAACAATAGCTGATGAAACTGAAAATGTTAAATAATCTAACTTGGATCCAAAAAGGTTTTATGAAATATTATATTCTGCCAATCAACCCATCTATATTGGTTGTAGAGAATGCTTCTATAAATTTTCTCTAGCAGCTAGGATGATGAATATTAAAACATATCATAATTTACCTAGGAATTGCATGGATGCATGGACCGAATTGTTTAAAGAGAATTTTCCAGAAAATAACATGTCAGTTAAATCTTATTATGAGATTCAAAAATTGGTTTATAGTCTTTGGTTGCATTCGGAGACAATACATGTTTGTATCGATAACTTCATGAACAACTAGAGAGACAATGAAAAGCTAGAAGAGCGTCAATTCTGCAAGAAGCCATGATTCAAAACGCAAGGACGTAGGCGGAATAGGGTACTGTACCAAAAGATGTGGTATCTACCAATTACAAACATGTTACAAATATTATTGAATATGAGAGGACTCTTAGAACGATGAGATGGTATGATGAACATGTCTAGACGAATGTCGAGGTCGTGGAAACATTTTAACACAATGCACCTAGATTTTGCTAGAAATATTTAAAATATCTATCTTGGATTGTGCATTGATGGATTTAATATATTTGGAATGTATGAGAGATAATATTCTTTTTGGTCAGTCATTCTTACATCGTAAAACCTACCACCAAAGATGTGTATGAAACAAGAATTTATATTCTTAAACATATTAATCTCTGGTCTGAAGCATCCAAAACTTTTGCTAGATGTTTTTTTTAAACCATTGATACAAGAATTGAAGGACTTGTGGTTATCAAGGGTGAGAACATATTACTGTTCCATGAAAATAATTTTATGATGCAAGCAGTTCTGTTGTGGATTAAAAGTGACTTTGTTGCGTACATGATGTTGTCTGGACGGATAACACATGGAAGGTTATCCATATTGTATTGGTTTGATTGTCATCGTCGATTTCTCCCTATTATTCATCTCTACCAAAGAAACAAAACATTGTTTCGGTACAAAGAGTTGTCAGAGACAGTCCCCCTCCATTTTTAAGTGGAGAACAAATCAAAGAGCAAACAGATTACTACAGAGCTGAGGAAACTGTTCGTCGTGGAGGAAAATTGCACGTTCCTAGAAATATGTCTGATGAGTATGGGATTGCTCGCAATTGGTACAAGAAGAGTGTATTTTGGGAGTTGCCTTAGTGTAAGGATTTTATTTTGCGCCACAACCTTGATGTGATAAATAGTTTTTGACAACATCATGAATACAATATTGAACATCCAAGGAAAGACAAAAAGACAACAAAAAGAAAATGTTGGACTTGATATTTTCTTTAGAAGTGAGTTACATATCAAGACCAATGGAAAAGTTCAAGTTCCCATCTTCAGGTTGTTATTAGAAGTAGAGACGATTTTGTTCAACTATGTGACATTAGAAGTGAAGTTCCTTGATGGTTATGTTTCAAATCTTTCAAGATGTGTTCAACAAGGTCAAAAATTATCATGAATGAAGAATGTCATGATTGTCATGTGTTTATGTAACGATTACTTCCATTCGTTTTTGCTTAGCTGTTTCCAACAAATATACATGAAGCACTTGCATGTAATTAAATATTTTTGATTAAATAATATATATGTTAATTATGATATGTTATTGATGAGGTTATTTTTTACAATATGCAGCTATTAGAGCATTATTCAGGGATTTGAGCACACGTACTTTCAAGGTAGATGTCATCCAACAATTTCATAAGAATATTTTGATCTTATTGTGCCACTTAGAAAAGATATTTCTTCCTGCATTTTTGATGTCATAGAACATCTAGTTACCCACCTCTTGCATGAGGCATTGCTTCGTGGACTTGTTCATTACGTATGGATGTATCCGTATGAACACTCCGTGAAACATTTGAAAGGGAAAGCAAAAGGTCAAAGAGTTAATAATTGTTGAGAGTTTGACAGCAGAAACATCTCACTTCACATCATACTACTTTTCACCAACAGTACATACCAAAAAAGAGTTTATAGAATATATAATGATGGTAGAGTCGTGCCAACATATGCAATTGATGGTGTTACTAACATTTTCTGCTCAATTGGATGGTTTGGTGGTAAATTGGAAGAAATATGGTGGTCCAGTAAAAAAGATATGCATAGTGCCCACACTTATATTATTTTCACTGCGAGGATGCGTTGGCGTGTTCATTTGAAAGGTAAATATATTTCAAGTGTCTTATATATATATCAATCCGATTGCAATGTGTATGTAAATTAGTTATAATTTGTGATTTTACAGTTTATTTTTAACTTAAGTTGAAGCAATACCGGAAATTTCCACAACTGAACTAAAATAACAAAAAGATCAATACTTTGTCAAGTAGTTAAAGTTAAAGATATTATATCTCACTCAAATATTAACGTTGTCAAGTGGTTAACTTTTTAATATAATATGCAATTTTTAACGTTGTTATCCTAGTGTAGGTTGATTAGGATGATTCATATTACCCATATTATTTCATGAATTGGTGCAAAGTTCAGTACCAAAGGTTATCACATCACCTATGTATTTCACATGGGATTTTACCTTTCATGCATAAAAGCATGAAATTATTGAAGTGAAAATTTTGCGGTAAGTGAAACTGAAATGCATCCTCTTCAAATGTGATTGGTTAGACCCCTTTGTCAACATGAGTGTTTGGTTTAACAAATCTGGTGTTGTTGATGTCAATTATAGACGAAGATAAAACAAATCCGAGTCTTTT
This sequence comes from Sinapis alba, assembly GCA_012274485.2. Taxonomy (NCBI): domain Eukaryota; kingdom Viridiplantae; phylum Streptophyta; class Magnoliopsida; order Brassicales; family Brassicaceae; genus Sinapis; species Sinapis alba. Next base: position 96,585 of record MU106393.1, on the reverse strand, counting down.
ATCTTAGCTTCTTAAGCCGATCAAGTTAGCTTTATTACATACTATCGCCTTAAAGATTCCGTAATAAATTGGTTATATGCTACCAAAGTTACACCTCATGGACTAATAGTTTCTGGAGAAGAACCATATTTGCAAGAAGAAGCTTGTATCACTTAAGTGAAGATACATGAACAATAAACTGATGAGATCCTTCTTGTTGACATGCATAACCGTCAATATAAGATCTTCCTGACAACATGATGGATGAAGCCGGTGAATACGAGTTTGATGCAAGTGATGATGATCATTGTAGTGATATTGATGAAATTCCAATGATAGAATGATGTAATATATGTTAAAAAATATTATTTTAAATAAATAAATCAATTTAAAACTTAATGCATGTGTATGTTGTTTGATTATAATATTTTTTACTTAGAATTTTAGAGATTTTATTGGAGTTTAGGGTTTAAAAGAAAATGGGATAAATGGGAAAGTATGGGTTAAGAGGGATATGATGTTAAGGTATAAGTAACTTTGGGTTTAGGGATTTGATTTTTAAAAATTCAGATATAGTCCTAATAAATCCATCGTAATGGAAAACGCGGGCATGATAGATTTATCTTAATACATGTGTCCTACTAAATTTGTCGTAATGCCATTGCTCTTAAATTCGTCGTAATTCCATTCTTCTTAAATTCGTCGTAACATAAAAAATGCAGGTTTGGTAGATTCGTCGTAATAGAAAATGTGGGTCTAATAGATTCGTCGCAATAGAAAACATGGGTATGGTAGATTCCTTGTAATATTACGATGGATTTATGAGAAATGATGTTTCCTAATATAAAGTCAAAACAGGGACGAGGCATTCCTTGTATATTCCTCTCTACCCACTCCTCCACTCCTTCTCTGAACAAGATAGGTTTTAATATATATATATATATATATATATATATATATACATTTTTACCTTAGGTAGTTTAGGTAATTAGCTTAGGTGGTTAGTTTAGGTAACATAACTATAACAAAGATTATGTTGCGGTATTTAAACTGATTGGATATTTTTTTTTTTTCGAATTTGGATGGCTCTTAGAAAATGACTTCTACATTATTCTGAGATGTTTGGCGGTTTTGGGTCGTCTTCTTCAGCTCCATCATCTAGTTCGGATTTGGAAATAATCCTGACTCTCAGACGTCTCAGAGAGTTTCTCGGATGCCTATTCTTCTTACACCTCAGATACATCCACCTCCTGCTCCATACGTTGTGCCTCCAGCAGCTCCAGATGGTGCATCTCCTGCACCTTCAGCCGAAGTTCATCCGAATTTTCTTGTGCCTCCATCTACACCTTACGCTCGATATACCATCGAGAATCTTCTTGCCCATCCTGGATGAGAATGTTTAGATATTCAGAACTCTGATCAACCGTCGGGTACTTATTGGTAAGTATTTCTTTTCATATATATGTTTTCTAACAAGTTACTTATATTTTCAGGTTTGGCCTCAACAACCGCATCAAACAGAGCGTTTCTGACACAATCAAAAGATATTTTCTCGAGCCCCATGCGAAACTGGACGTTGACTCATAAGCAAGTTAGGACGACATAGTTCAATTTTTTTTGCGGTACGTTTTTTCTTTATTTTAAATTTATTAATTAATTATATATTTTAATTAATATTTTAAATATTTGATTAATTATTTCATAAAAAATGGAATTTGTCCGTAGAGATCAGCGAGAGGGTGAAGAGGAAATTTGTTGCAAAAGCAAAAACCCGCCTCACAAACACTATCTCTGATTGAAAGGACAAATGGGAGTACTACGTCTATGATGTAAAACCCACCGAACTCACGAATGAAGTATGGGATGGCTTGATCACATATTGGAAGTAAACCCGGTCAATATGCATCGCCAATCGGTGCTCTGCGTTCCCTCTGACGAAGGACGTGAATGGTCATTTTCTGATGGTTCATACTATCGAACAAAACCCCCACGGGATATCCGTCTAGAGATATAAGTTTTATTTTTAATATTTAATATCATTTCCTTTATCTTATTAATATTCTTATTTTTAATCTATTTGTAGGCTGAGAAAACATGAGTCTTACCATCTATGTTAATACTATTCAAGTTTACTCACCAGACTTCCGAGGGGACTTTTGCATTATGTGAAAGAGGTACTTGCTAGACTGAATGAAACCTATAGGCGGAGTAAACTTGAATCAGAATACAAATAAGATCAAAAGGGCCATCATTGGGGCTAAGGGAACTATAGGCAGAGTAATTATCGCTGGGAAGTCTTTCCTTAAAGCATCCTAGGTCCGAACAGATCTACCACGACGTGGCTGTTCAGATAGAATAACATGAGATGCAGCTTACCAAGCAATTTCTCAATGGATTACCTGTCTCATTATCTACATATGAGGTGGAAAAAATATTCGAAAATGTACTTTAAAAAAAAAATCTTTTTAACATTTAAATTAATATTTTTCTTAAATTTATTTTTAGGTGATCCCTAAAAAAAAGAGATGAATGGTGAGAATAGAATCCGTCAATACTGTAAAAAAAGAGACTTTGTTCTATTTTTCAAAATGGGATCATGAGACTTCTCAGATACATGCTCAAATGGCTATGACGCATGCTCAGTTGGAATCCTTTGAAGGTCTTCTCAACGTTATGGCGGTTGCAAACCCGATCATGCAGAGAGCGTTGAACATGAGAAGATGGCAGCTCGGGATGCAACAGTCTCCTTCCAGTTCCACTTGTGAAGTCCATGACTCTCCAGGAATACCGTCCTTGTAATTGATATATTTTCTTGGAATGTATGAATAAAGAGACTTGATTGACAAGTAAGCTAAAATGGAAAGAAAAAGCTCCGATTAATTATGGAGGAAGATCATTTTATTGATAATTTAGAGATAAATATAAAAGGTGCTTGATAATAGAGATTGGGTATAATGAGAGTATAATTTAGTTATTGAGATATCAAATCCTTTGACTTTGGCTCTTTTTTTTTATAGGTCTTTTCGGCAGATCGTAATGGTGGCGTGATCTCTGGCCTGGACCGAGCACTTTAATAATGTTTTTAGAGCTCTTGATTCTTTAAGTTTTGCATTGACTATCTAGACTCGGTGTATTTGACTACTTGAGCCCGAACTACACTTTAACTTTTGTGGAACTATGTTGCCTTCTCAGATTTTGTTGGTGAAATTATTAATATGTTTGTTTGTGTGTGTGTATATCTATTTTGATGTTTTTTGTTTGTTTGACGGAGTTAGATGTATTTATGTGGTTGGGTGTATATGATTACACTATGCATGGAGGATTACAACTAAATAAGGCAATAATGGCACGGAGAGGCTGTCAAAGAGAGCTTTTTTTTTTTTTTTTTTGTCTAAAGTGCAGAAAACGCAATGTGATGAGTATTTATCTCTTTTAATGTCTAAAAGGTCATAATTATTCGGTGGAAACTACACAATTATAAATTTACTCTTTTTAAACTGAGATCCTAAGCAAAAAAAGAAAGAAAAAAACTATTCGTTGGTACGATGATGTGATCTGATTTCAAATAACTTATCAAAATGATTTATTTTAGGTTGAATCTTTTCTTAACTTGTAAGTGGTAAGTTTTTTTTGGTGGATTCCTTTGTTTTTAATAGGCTTAAGTGTTTTTCCCTTAAACTGAAGCTCCAACTGTAATCCAAACCGAAAAACAGAAACTCCATTTATTACACAAACTATCCGAACTGTTGTTAAGAGTTTTGTACTTTTGATTTCAGGTAGAACCTGAACCAAAATCGAAATAGTATCCAAAATATCTAAAATTAATTAATATATTAATATTTATATATAATAAAGTAACTTAGATATTTCAGAATATTCTTTTTAAAAAATGTACTTTTTATTTGTTATTTTGAATTCTTTTTTAGCTTACATAGTTTAATTAGTTTTTCATTAATTTTTAAATAATTTATATGTTTTGAGTTTTTTTGTTAATTTTTTAGTTTTATTGAATTTATATGTTTTGAATGGAATTTATGTGTATAGTACCAAAAATTTAAAAATTTGAATCAATCGAACTGAATTTGACATGATTTCCAAACGCTCAAGCCTAGTTTTTAACTTTCTATTAAGTGCTACATATTTTACTAAAAAAACAACTATAATTATACTTAGCTTCTTTAGTTGAATTAAGGCAGTATGGTAATTGACTTAGTGCAATAACCAGATGGAAGTTATTTTATGAGGAAAAAGAAGAAACAAGCATAATTAAGAGCTTCAAAGGATCACCAATAAGAACCAAATTCCGTGAGGATAACATATTTGACGAGGATCAAATCTCTCTCTATCTATCTATAGATTCCATTCCAATCTTCAAACCTACTCCAGTTGAAAAAACATTCTATGTTAAGTTACTGAGTTCTGTTTCAACATCATATGTTACTGTTGTCGCCATCGAATTATTATATACTCGTATGCCTTACGTAACTAAATTGAAAAGTTAGGTAATGGTCTGATAAGTGTTCGACGTAGTGAGACACAAAACCTACCAAGGAAAAATGACGCATTTAAATATCTATATTATTAAAACTGAAGTACCTTTTGAAATTGTTTGGAAACAAGGATACCAGAAAAAATAAGAATTGTTTGGAAACAAGGATAGCAGAATAAATGAGAATTGTTTGGAAACGTGGATAGCATATTAAATATTTTCTTTTATTTACACATTTAGTCATTAAATTTCTTTCTTATTTACAGATTATGCCATTTCATTTAAAACCAAATATCTAAACCAAATATCTAAATATATAAATTAATTAATTAAAATCAAATATCTAAATTAATTGTTATTGATAATCTGATAATATCAATTACAATATATTATATTTATATAAAACAATTTTAAATATAGTATTATCTTATTTAGTTTAGTAAAATAGAAAAAAATTGAGAATTCAATTGTCAAGAAAATAAAATATTATAAAATTAATAATAATTCATTGAAAGCTAATGCAAAAATAAAAAATTTAGTATGTTGTTTTATTTTAAAATAAATTAAAAAAATAGGTTAATATATAAATAGTACAATCACATCAAATTGTATCAAGTTATAAAATTTTAATATAACATTATGTATAAATAAAAAAAATTATTATCAAACATCTATACTATAAAATAATATTTTTACAATGTATGTAAATTACAAAACATTAAAAAATACATAATTTTTTTATAAAACCAACGTTTTATGAATTTACGTTAAACATAAGTTAAATCAAACACCCGCGCAGGAGCGCGGGTCAAGTTCTAGTTTTAATTAATGAAACAACTCCACTGATGTAAGATAGTATATCATAACTCGTAGTTTCATTTCCCCTATTGACAACAAAAAAATGATATTATAAGTTGATATACATAACAAAGTATTCTGGTAAATAACAAGACCATGTTACCCTGATAGATATATATTTGCTAAATTCTTTACTAGTCCGAACATATTCGATACTAGTGGTGATGGCAAACCTACGTTGTTTAGTTTTCTTTCAATCATTTGCTTGACCCTCTGAACCACGGTTCAAAACTCCCCTAAAACTCTTTACTTTCCTTTTATTTATTTTATGTTTCCACAAAAAATATTTTCTAGATCTGTTGCTAGACATATGAATGCGATTTCTTGTACTTGCAAAAAATTCGAATCAACTTTAGTGATTATCGATTCATGAGTCAAATTAATTAACAACTTTATCTTACAATTTTTTAATAATACTTATTGTTTTTTATGTTCCGTAAGCAATAAAGAAAAGTAAAAAATATATTTATGGATCTTAAAGGTATCCCCAACCCTTAACATTATTTTAGTGTCAAAACTACATTGTTTTAATCTAATTTTAACACTAAAAACAAATCCTTTTCCAATTATAACACTAAACTTCACATTAAAACTATTTTATAATATTATATGTATTAAGTTTTTTTTATCATTTTTTTGAAACACTTCATTTATTTAATTATATGTTTTATTAATAAAATAAATGAATAATATTTTAGTGAAATGAATAATATTTTAGTGAAATAAATAATGTTTTAGTGTGGTGAATAGTGTCATATCAAATTTGGTATAAAATTTTAGTATTGCACTAAAATAATGTGATTTTTGTAGTTAGATGGGAAAGTTTTTGGTGTAAGAATCACACTAAATAGTACTCCCTCCGTTTTATATTAGTTGTCGTTCTAGGTTTATGCACATAGATTAATGAAACATTTAATTTTACATATTTTCAAAATAAAAACACTATTATCAATACACCTAACTAGATATCAATCAATAGAATAATATAGTAGATAATATTACCAATAAATTTTACATTGAAAATCGAAAATGACACTTATTTTGAAACAAAAATTCTATTCCAGAACGACAAATAATTAGAAACAGAGTGAGTACTATTTTGCAGAAATGACCTAGAAACGTCCGTTTGGATTTGTCGTACGGAACTATTGCCAATAGATAGTGGATGGTGGATTTGTTCAAATCTTTTTGTTCTGTTTTCCCCACAAGTTACTTCTTTGACTACCATTATGCGTTGGGATATTATATTAATTTTATTTGGCCCGCATATGTGTGGCGTATATACTCAAATGATTTGATACATATCTATCTAACTTACTTTATCTAACCCATAATAAAAAATAAAAGGTAATAGTGACGACGAAAACTGGCGAGGAAATAATTATGAAATTTTGTTTGATTTCTATTTTTGGTTATATTGGAACACCATAGAGAATAGAACGCTGTATTAATAAGTTTGTTAGCTAACGTTGTATATTTTTCTATTGAATAGTCGTCAAAAGATTAGTGATTTTCTCTGGAAAAGAAAACTACTACTATATATGTTACTACTATATATGTGAACAATCGCATCTCTTTCTAAATGACACAACACATTTCTGCTTAGTGACTACTTCTCTAATTTTGACACTTATATAACCAAGAGAAATACTTTCAAATAGCACTAAATCATTATGATAAAATTAGCAAAACAAATAATCTTAGAACAACATCATCAACTAAAAATTATAAATACAGTTTTATTTTTTATTTGAATTTAGGATAAATGTATAATTGATAATTTAGTATTAAAGGAATTGAGTTGGAACAAGGATTCAAGAGTTAGAGTAATTTAGTGTTCTTGTCAAATAAACGTTATTTTTTTCAAATGATTGATTACTATTTTTGAATAATTTTCTAATTTTGAGATGTTCCCTTTAACCATTCACTATAATTAGGTTTGGTAGTTATCCAACCTAAATTCTCATTAAAATAGTCCTTTATTGTATTAGTTTTGATATCTTAATATATTAAAAAGATATATGTGAATCAAGTCATTTTGGTTTAATTGTAAAAGAGTTTTAGCTGGAATTTTTGTTGTGGGTTTGATTCGTTTTGGCCACCTATCTAATGCTATATTGATGAATTAGTTACACATTCAAATGCAAGACTTTGTAAATTAGTTTTTGGGCGTAAAAAGTTTTTGAGATCCCAAAATTATGTAATATTTAAGTGGTAAGATAAAAAGTGATATACAAATACAATAGTAGTCCGACAATGAGATCTGACTTTCATTTCTACTTCCCCTAGTCCGCAGTCACAGTGACGATGATGGGAGTGACATGTATAATATATAGACTTACATAAATATATATTGGTACGTAGAATCCGAATTCCATTCTAAATCTTTGTGTCACAAGTTTTTCTTTTTTTTTGTAACTTAAAATATTTTGCAATAAGATGTCACAACTTTTCCCGATCGGAACTCAATTCAATTCCGTTCTCTCATCTCTGGTTGCATCTAGTGAGAAGAAGCAAAGTGCATATCAAAGTTACCTTCCTTTATGCAGTTTATAATAATTATCATTAAAAATAACAGCCAATACATGAAAAATATTAAAGAAAAGAAGAGAAAATAAAGAAGAGAAGGTGGAAAGAGTCGTATAAGGCTGACTTGTGTTTCGTGAAATTCAACTTTGTATAATATTCCAAGTGGGCTGCGACTTGGGGAGACGTGGGAGACCCACACACTTTCACCCATTACTCCTTTTCTTTTACTCATTGCATTGTTATTTGTCACTTCCACCAACCACATTCATTAATATGTATATATGTATATTCGCCTTAGATTTACTTTGTCTTCATGTTAAATTGTGTAAAATGGAAAACATCTCTACTATCGGAGTTGTAAAACTAAAAAAATATTAAAAAAGTAAAACTAATAAAATGTCCATAATAACAAATCAAAGCTCCACGCAAACAAAGACTACAAATGCAAACGTAGAAAGTAAAAGGTATGCTGATGCGAATGTTGTCAAACAAGAAAAGAGAGAGTAAAGGATATGCTAATGCAAGCATTTTCACACGAAACACTACGAATGTGGAGAAAGTGCATCATCATCATTCATCAAAAAAGCTATATAAATCTCGTGAATCCAATCATTTTCCTTTTTTCTTTCTCTCTCAACCACTACACCCTAATTAAACTACATAAAACAAGAAGGAACCTAGTTGGGTAAGCAAACACATATAAACCCAAGAGAATCTTTTATAAATCATTTATTTTTCTTTATTTGGGTTTAAGAGCCAGAGTCTCTTTACAACTCTTGCGTGTTGCCATAAGGTCAGTCCCCATAGACATATTGCGTAGACTCTAAGAAACTAGAGATATGACTAAATCTGGTCATAAAATCCGTAATCCGAAATCAGAATCGAATCTGAACCGAAAAATCTGATCCGTACCCGGTCCGGAATGTAAAAAAATAGCTGGATGGGTATTGTAAAATGGTACAAAACAAATATGAAAACCCGAAATGTTATTAACTAAACTCAAACGGAAAACTCGAAAAACCAAAAAACCGAAAAAATCGAAAAAGAATATGAAGAAACCAATCAGAATGTCCAAACTACTGTACACTATAATTATATGAAACATAAATATATACTTCAATACTCAATTTCATATTTATTTTAATATGGTATCTAATAATAAGTATCTAATTAAAATAAGTATCTTAAATACTTAATTATATATAAATAAGTATATATTTCTTATGTTTTGCTTTTAAATTTTAGATTTTATTTTGGGTATATCCAAATCGATCTGATATAACCCGAATCCAAATGATATAAGGTTACTTTATGGGTTCTAGGATGTGATACAAAACCAACCTGAATCCTATGTGTTATATCCGAACCCAACCTATACTTGCAAATTTACTAGAGTGGGACCTAAGAGGTATTATAAAAAAAGCTGAAATCCGAAAACCCCGACCCGACGCCAACGGATACTCGAACGCTCAGGCCTAGATATGACTTGTTGGCAGAAGCGGCTCTACGGGAAAGCCAAAAAAGCTTAAGCTTCCGGCCTTCATTTAATTTAGTATATTATCGGCCAAAAATTATGGAAATCCTTATGTAGCTTAATGGTTAATGAAGCCATTTAAGATAGGTAGGTGAGATGAGTTCGATTCTAAACCCTTATATTTTTCCTAATACATATACTTTTTATTAGATCTCATTTATTAAATGTGAATTATTTGATGTCTCTAAGTAGTAATAGGCCTTGTTTTTTTAAAATTGCTTTTAGCCTAAAAATATTCAGGACCAACACTGCTTGTTGGACCTAATAATCACATTACAAGAAAAAATTAAATGGTCTGAATCCAAGTAAGGACAAGACGGTTCATATGTACGATCTAGGGAAGGTCGATGAAGAAGACGAGGTCAAGAGCGATCCCAAAGTCTATGGGATACAAGGAACAAACAAATAAAGGAAATAATTATAAAAAAAGAGGAAAAAGAGAAGAAGAGGACACATGAAAAATCTAATAAGAGTACACATTAGTATATTATACACTTCAACCTCAACCTCTTATCTTTTGTTATTTAACTTAGATCTAGTTTCCTTTACTTATTCGATCTTTGTAAACTTGTTGTTGTTTCATCTTTGATATAATAAAGTCTAATTTTATCAAGCGAAATATAATTAGGTCGTTATATTCTGAGGATATCGCTGCACATAATTTATTCCCTAATATATACATACAATCCTATCAAATTCCTAATGTGGGATTTTAGGATCCAAATTTTGGCGCCATCAGAGGGAAAGAGAAACAAAAAAAATTCTCGCTAAGAATCTGATCTAAGGATCCTAAGAACGATCATGGACCCGAATCAACCACTGAAAAGGAATAAAGATAAACAGATCGGATCTTGAAGGCAAGCAAAGCGATTTCCCAAAGGGACCGATTTCAGTCGGCTGGATAGGCAACTCATGTTCACACAAGGTACTCTGAGATGAAGCAATCATGATACCCTGGACCGAAACCCAAATAAAACCGACCACATGATCACAAGACCGAAAAGAGCAATCTCTTTAAAGAATAAAATCATTTTTCATGAATATGAAACCTTGAGGCTCGACAAGCCACATGACGATGCACTTGTCATACAATTCGAAGTTGGCAGAACTTGCCTGACAAAAATACTTGTTGATACCGGGATCTCCAGCGAGATCATCTCATACAAAATGTTCAAGACGATGGAATACTCCGACTCCATGATAACACCTGAAGTAGCAACGTTTGTTAGTTTTGGTGGGGTCGCAGTCCATCTGCATGACTCGATCTCGTTAATCGTAAAAGCCAGCAATGCTCAGTGCGTCATCGATTTTGCAATAATAGACCATTACACACCATTTGATGCCGTACTTAGGAGACCATGGATGCGGAAAATGAAGGCTGCTCCCTCAATCTATCACAAATGCGTGAAATTCATCTCTTCGACCGAAGAAAAGACAATTTGGAGAAGTCAGAAGTTCTCACAAGCTTGCAATATGAATAATTTCATAAATACCTGACCTCCAGAATCAAATTGATCCGAACCACGGGGCGAGATCACTTAGAGAATTTCTTCCAGAGTTTGCGATCTCTCGAAATGTGACCCTAGAAAAAATCGTACCAGTCTCGTCAACCTCGACGACCGCTTCCCGAAAGATGCATTAGCACTGGAAAGATCTCTTCCCGGAGATTAGGAACAACCTCCTATCATTCTTATAGCGGAACCTCGAAATTTTTTAATTGTCAGGAGAGGATATGCTGGGAATTAGCATTGAAATTACCCCACACGAGCTAAACACTGACCCGACATTCAAACCCATAAAGAAAAAATGACAAAATATATCCCGAACGAGCCAAAACAGTTAACAATGAAGTCAACAACTCCTAATAATCGGATCAATCATAGAAGTGAAGTATCACAATTGGCTCGTCAACCTGGTGGTGGTGAAAAAGAAAAATGGAAAATGGAGAGTATGCATTGATTTTACTGACTGTTAGGCCTTAGATTTTACCACTTTAAGGCCTTGATATAAGTATTATTTAGAATCTATTATATATGTTTGGAGTTTATATTAGAGTCTTTACAGATCTAGGTGCGTTTGGAATAATTTGGTGATTATGAACCATTATGGAGCTATTTGAGGTGTAGAACAATGCATAAGTGTCAGAAGTGTAGCAACGGATTGGAGGTATTCCCGATATTCCTTGGAGCTCATCGTTTTACAAAATATAGATATTTGATCTAGCTTTTCAATGCCATCGGTTTTAGGACAATCCAACGGTTAGATCTAAAGTTATGACCGTTTTACTGAAGAGTGGTATGTCTGCCTCGCGAGAGCAAGTTGTCGAAGATATGAAGAGGTGTCAACTGACATTACAACTTACTGTTGCTCGACACCAATGCGAGCAGATGAGCAAAGTCTATCTCAATACCGACGTGGGTCCAGAAGTCATGACAAATTACAAGATTTCCCCTAACCAACTTAAACCTAGTTTATATGTTTTATAAGCCATTGTTGACGGCTACAGACGTTACAAGCTTTTATCATTCATTCTTGTTCTTAGGGTTAGGAGAGAAGGAAAGAACTCCTTCAGAGTCCTCCTAGAACTCATTCAGAGTCCTCCTAGAACTCTTTCAGAGTCTTACTGGAACTCCTTAAGAGTCCTCCTGGAACTTCTTCAGAGTCCTCCTGGAATTTTTTCAGAGTCATCCCTGTAACTCTTTCAGAGTCCTTATGTAACTACTTCAGAGTCCTCCTGGAACTCTTTAATAGTTCTCCTGGAACTCCTTCAGAGTCCTCCTGGAACTCTTTCAGAGTCCTTTACAGTACTCCTTTGGTTTTGTTATCTATTATATTCATCTATGATTTCTATTTCATCTATCATGTTTGAGTAATCATCCAGCTTAATTTAGGGTTGATGTGGTAATATGATTATATGTGGTTATAGAATTGCTAGAGTGAACTATTATATCCTTCATTAGAATTGTTCTTATTGCTTATATTCTGGAGTAGCTAACTAGATCCACGAACCTAGGATAATTGACAATTGCGAGAGTAAGTCAACCTCTGATATAACTCTACTGAACTAGGTTGCTAGATACGTACGAGAGTAGGTCTATAACTTAGTAAACACAAATTGATCCGTCCTTAATGCTTGATCAAAAATATATCTATCGAAAACTTCATACTATCGATCGATACTCAATCGTTGTTCACATGCGAGAGCTGAAACAAAGACTTAGTCATACGACTAGATAAGATATGACTCTTTCTTCGAACCTTTTGGTATGTATTGCCCAGAGCTGCCATCTAAATATATGAATTCACGTTCTAGGATTGTTATTCATACCCTTAGCATCTATACTTCATTAATCAAATTACTTAAACCTTAAATCTAACTATTAATCATTCGTGCTTAAAATCTACAATTTATTTATTTATTTATTGCTTTTATAGTTTTTCACCTAGCTTAACTATGACAACTTGTCGTGCGGACCCCACATTTCACAGCGCTGCAGTGCATCAACCCTAACCCCTCACCATGGGAGGAACTGCCTCCACATCCACCGGTAGGTTATTGATGCGCTTGGCATCCCTCGAACCCAATACCTTACCCTTTAACAACCTTCCCATAGGACAAACTGTCACCAATTGAGCTGCAGATCAACTGGTGACAACTTGTCCTATGAGAAGGCTGTTAAAAGCTGAGGTTTTGGGTTCGAGTAAGGCCAAGCGCATCAATAACCTACCGGTGGATGTGGAGGCAGTTTCTCCCATGGTGAGGGGTTGGGGTCGATGCCCTGCAGCACTGTGAGCTGGGGTCCGCAGGGCAGGTTGTCACAACTGCCTCCACATCCACCGGTAGGTTATTGATGCGCTTGGCGTCCCTCGTACCCAAGACCTCACCCTTTAACAACCTTCCCACATGAAAAGCTGTCACTAATTGAGCTGCAATATAGAATCTATTATGTGCCTACGCTCCTGTGGATTTGATTCCTAAATAATGCAATTTGACATTCTTATTTGAGAGAATTAAAAAAATGCTTAGGATAATTTGACCGATATCACTGACCTCAATAAAGTATGTCCTAAAGACAACTTCCTATTGCTGCATATTAACCGCCTAATATAGGCCATAACGGGACATGAACTGCTATCATTTGTGGATGATTTCTCCGGATATAACCAGATCTTGATGAACCTAGAAGACTAGGAGAAAAAAATGTTTTGACATCCTGAACGCTTGTGATGAAGTTGAACTCGACAAAATATTCCTCTGGGGTTGCATCAAGAGAATTTGTGGGATACCTTGTAACTTAGAGAGGAACCAAAGCAAACCTGAAGCAGATCCCAGCTGTCATCGATATGGCCTCCTCAATGTCGATACGCGAAGACCAAAGACTCACAACTAAAGACACACTGAATCGTTTCATCTTGAGGTCAACACACAAAAGTCTTCCATTCTACAAGCTCTTAAAGGAAAATAAAAAGTTCCAATGGAGCGAGGAGTGTGATTCTGCCCTAAAACAACTAAAGGCCTACAATAGCGAACCTCTTGTACTATCAAAACCAATTGAAGTCGAACCCTTACCTCTATGTAGTAACCTCAGAGTACATAGTAAGCGGAGTCCTGATTCACGAAGAGAACAACAAACAATAACAAATATACTATGTAAGCAAGTCTCTAATCTACGCCGAGACAAGATACCCGGTGATGGAGAAATTGGCGCTGGTAGTCATCATGGCTGCAAGATAACTCATGCCACATTTCTAGTCCCATACTATCATTGTCATGACATCCTAGCCCTTCCGAACAGTCTTACACAATCTTAGCCAGTCAGTAAGACTGGCAAAATGGCCTATCGAATTAAGTGAATACGATACCGAATACAAACCCCGTGCAAGCTCTAAAGAACATGTATTGGCCGACTTCATCATCAAATTGGTCCCTTTTAGAAAGAACCACGAGTTAAAAAGCAAAAAATGGAAGCTCCACATCAACGGAGTATCCTCGAGACAAGGATTCGAGATCAAAATCAAGCTCGAGTACCCAGCCGGAGAAATGATCGAACAGTCCTTTAATCTAGGTTTTAACGCCTCGAATAACAAAAAGGAATATAAACCCTTGATTGCGGAACTCCTCCTTGCATTAATCATCAGCGTTCGTAAAATCAGTGCCTTCAGCGACTCGCAACTGGCCACCAGTTAGTTCCACGGAGAGTACAAAGCCAATCATAAAAGGATGAAAGATTATCTTGCAATTCTGCTGGAAATCACACAACTGTTCGACGAGTTCGAGCTGACGAGAATTACTAGGGGAAAAACATCTCGGTCGATGCTCTCTCCCTTGCTTCAACATCGAACTCGATCATGAGAAGGGTGATCCCAGTAGAAGGGATAGAAAATCCTAGTATAAGTCTTCCCCCGAGAAGACAAGATGACAAAAGCGATCCTAGCCAACAAAAAGGGACCATCTTCCATGTATACAATGTGACAACACAAGGGGCAGCTTAAAGAGCTACTCAAAACCGTCAAGATCGCAAAGGTGAAAAGACATGATTTTTGAGATCCATCAAGATTACAGATGGTCCCGCCGATATCAGAACCAATTGTACAGAAAATATGTTTGGTGACAAACCAGACAACAACATTGACACCGAAAAACCAAAAAACAATCGTAGCATAAAAATTAACATCAACCTCAATGGCGGTGAAGTCGAGACCGACGCACCAAGATAGATCCCAGTACAATCGACTAATGACCAAGCAGATCACGAAGCTAAAACCAAGGCCCACCAAAGCCTCCAAGAGGAACTGGAAGGAAGGCCCGACTAGAGAACTCCGATAATCAATTACATTAAAAACAGAGCCCTACAGCAGAGAAGTGGAGGCCAAAAAGTCAAAGCTCGCGTTATTACATCATGGAAGAAAAATTGAATAAACGCAGCCTGAACGAGCCATGCCTGCTATGTGTATGCAGAAAAGACACCTTTGATATCCTGAAACAAACACACAACAGATCATGCGGAAGTCACACTGAAGGCTGATCTCTAGCTATCAAGATAAAGAAATACATATATTATTGGCCAACCATTGCACATGATATCGAGCAGTTCTCCCTAAGGTGCAACAAATTCCAAAGACATACACCAATGATCCACCAGCCAGCTCAAAATCTATCTTCGGTCTCGTCACATTAACCTTTCATGAGGTGGTCAATGGACATCATGGGACCGTTAGTACCTTTGAGGTCGGTCATACTTTGATTCCTCTCTATACTAATAGACTACTTCACCAAATAGGTCGAGGCATAAGCATACCAAAAATTCACCCCTCAGCGGTAAGGAAACTCATTTGGAAGAACATCGTATGCAAGCACGGTCAACCTTACGAAATAGTTACGGACAATGGATCATGATTCATTTTGAAAACGTTTATCAAATTTTGCAGAACATGGAAGATCAAGATGACTACCTCGAATCCTCGATACCCACAAGGCAACAGCCACGCCGAGACCGCGAACAAAACAATAATAAGCAACCTCAAAAGAGACTCGATCTAAAGAAATAAATTAGGTGGAGCGAGGAGCTATACATAGTCTTATAGGTGTGCCAGACAACACCTCATAAAGCAACCAAAAAGACATCCTTCTCCCTGTCATACGGGGTTGAAGCTATCATCCCAGTCGAGATCGAGGTACCAATCCCACACCAAGCACTATGCCTTACAAATGACGAACTCAAATGAGTAAAGGCTGAACAATTCGTTTGACATGAACGAATATAACTGGAAAAAGCCTCCATACGCAGAAAACTATCAGCAGGCGGCCTCCCGGTACTACAGCTCTAAAGTAAGAGATCACGCTTTTACCCCATAAGAGCTAGGGGCTAGACGTCTGTAACACCTTGCTAAACAACCTCAACACCTAAAAGATAAACCAAAACAAACTAAAATAAAACTATGAAAGGCTTGATCCCGCAAAAAGAGTACGTAGGGATCTTGATCCCCAGCACAACCCCAACAACAAAACATCACTATGTCTTTAGCTCGTTAGCTATCACTAGCCCTCGACCAGAATTCCATATAAGTTTTCAGGACACCCAAATTTCAAGTATAAGAAACTTTAAATACCTCGAAATTAACAACAAACCAAAGTATAATCACGTTCGATCTTTTACGTGTATCCAATCATCTCACATTTGTCGAGATGATTCATCATTACTACATATGTATTACCAACACTGTTGCAAAAAATATTTATCTAAATAAAAGCATGACACAAACATGGTAAAATATCAACAAGCTAAAACATCTCCATTCCAATTAGGATAAAACCTTCCCGAGCAATTTCATTAGAAAACAAAAAAAAACAATAAAATCATCAAAGCAATCAACCCTCACGACTCCACCTCGTCTCCAATCAAACTAGGAACATGAGGAGCAGTTTGGGTGATCGAATCATCATAAATTTGAAGCAGATCAAGGCCACGAAAAGACAGCGGCCAAGCCATACTCGATGTCAAACTCATTTTCTTTTTCTTTTTCTCAAAGGCGCTTTAGCTCATCGTCGATTTTAAAACTTCTTCTTTAAACTCTGTCAGGAGCCTTATGTGTGCAATTTACCTCCTGCAGACGAATCTCAGCCGCCGTTTCCAATTTCTTCCTCTCAAAATTTTCCTTTAAGTTACTAAAAATCTCCTTGTACTCCTTGGCAAGGTTGCAACGTGCTTGACGACAAGCTCTGTGAATTGCCCGATCATGACCAGCAAATGACGTTTTGCACTTCTCTTCCATCGCAGCGAGATCTTTCACAATCAAGGACTGCTCGAGTCCTCCCACCTCCGGCTTCGCCTTTATCCTCCTGATCTCGGAAACCCAATCTTGGTCTTTCGTTACCGCAACCTTCAGGTCGGACCGAAGCTTCTCGATAATTAGCGATCTCTTTTCTTCTCAGGAAAACTGCAAGACGTTGCTCCATAGCCACAACAAACACATTGCTTGCCTTCATAGCCTACATAGGAAGAAGGATGAGACAAAATAAGGAAGGAAAACAATAAGAAAGAGAAATGTCGGACGTTTACCTTAGCATTTGTGAAATCAATCCTTACGTAGGCTTCCTGATCCACAATGTTGTCAAGCGTCAGAAGAACACAGCTCCTGGGCTTCATATGCCTTGCTAGAAGAGCCAAACTCTCTGGGTCTTCACTTATCGGACCGCCCTTGTCGTACATGAATACTAAGAAGCAGAGTTTTCAGCCACCAGTACTTCCCCCTGCAACGTTGACGCTAAAGCATCCCCGTCATGAGCCTGCTTCGGAGATAGAGGCCCTAGTTCGCTTGGACAAACTAAGCTCGAACTCAGCGAGACAAGTTTCTCCAGCACCCCCAAGCTCGAAACCGCTGTGTAGAAAGTGTGACATCGTTGACCTTAGGATGATCCTCTACAAAATTAATAGAAACCTCGGGAAAGTCTGATCATTCTGGCATAGACGGCCACAGCCACATGTTGCGGCATGATCCCCTTGCTTTACATCTGCGCTGCGGACCTAAAAGTCTGCATCCTCCGAAGACAGGTCCGAGTCTATGGAAGCCTCTTCTTGCGCCATCGTCCCTGCAAAAAGGAACATATCAGAAACAAATGTGTGATTAACATACTAAAACGAATCTCGACTCGACAGAGAGAAAGAAAGTAATATGCAGCCGGACGATCTATCGACCCAGAGTTTGCAGGTGCCACCAATTGAATGGCAGGAGCTCAGGCTCAGCCTGGAGGCAGAGAATAAGAGGCCTTAATCCTATTACCGTTGAAAGAAACCCAGCGAGGTCAGCCCCGATGAAGGAATTTGATCAAGCCATACAGCTCGCCGGTCATAGGGGAGTTTCCAAAAGGAGCTGCAAAGAAGTCCGATGCAGTTAACCACGAAGGACTGATTAAAAGATAAAAGAAATAAAAAGTTTTAAGAGAACATCAACTTACCAATCTCTTCCGGAAATCCTCGAGGGATTCTCCCAAAATCGAATCTCCGACAAACACATGGTTTACCTTAACGACAAAGAACTTCTCTCGACATCGGTCGTCTCTCTACGAGCTACCATCAACAATTGAGAAATCTCAATGAGGCGACAACAACATCGTCCCCATAAAACCGTTGTTACAAAAATCCAGTCCTTCCTCTCTAGCATGAACTGATATCGTCAAGAAGTAACTGAAAAAATTCAGGCACATCTGGGCAAAGGCCATCCCAAGCTCGGCTAGGGCTTCAAGGATATACAATAGAATAGGAAAAGATAAGTTGCAGTCCTTAAAATATGTTAGGTACGCACTGCAGTACCCATGACTGACACTCTCGGGAGTTTCACCATCATCCAAGAGAAATGTTTCAACTTCATATCCAACTCCCCATAGATTGTAGAGCTCGTCTGTATGCGATCCCTTGTGCATATATTTTAGATGGGGACCAAACTTCTCTATAGCCATCGGAATCGGTGTATAATTTAAGAAACAATGAGGTGAAAATAAATCTTTCGGAGAAACACACAAAAGAGAGAGAGAAAAGAAGGATTGAGAAGACGATAGAAATTCAAATTCAATAAAGAAGGCACGAGATCAATTTATACACTAGTGTAACGGTTCAAAATGGTTTCCAAAGAGACACAATGATCGATGACTCCCCCACGTCCGATTAATATCAGCCGCGCGATTGCGAAGTGGCGGTCACGTCGTGTCTAATACAAATGCTTAACGAGGTGCACGTCAGTAAGGATCAATCGCTGTCTTTAAGTTGTCATGGCACCATTTGATTCTCTCGAGGAAATTAAGTAGATTATCTGGCGAAGATAAGATTTTAAATATTCACCCTTTTAAATTTTCTGCCATTACTAAAAGGACTGGAGAACAACTGTTGGACAAGAAAACCTAAATGGGCTGAGCCCAAGTAAGGACGAGACTGCCCATGAGCTCGATTTCGAGCAGGTCGATGAAGAAGACAAGGTCAAGAGTGATCTCGAAGTCTCCGGGATACAAAGAACAAACAAATATAGAGGAATGACTATGAAAGAAGATGAGGAAGAGAAAAGGAAACGCGCAAAACCCTAGAGAGAGTACACATTATACACTTCAACCTTGACCTCTTTTCTTTTGTCATTCAACTTAGATTTTGTTCTTTTTACTTCTCTGATCTTTGTAAACTTGTTGTTGTTTCATTCTTGATAAAATAAAGTCCATTTTTGTCAACGGAGATCTGATTATATTGTTGTGTTTTGAGAATATTGTTTGTTCATGTTATTTCTTCCCTAATATTTACAATCACTATCAAATTCCTCGTATGTATTTTAGGATCCACATGATTCTTCCCATATTCATTGCTTGGTGACAGTACAAACCTAACCCTTATAATTAAGTACTTAAGATTTATAGCATCATCAACCACATCTCAATGTCTGTTTTATCACCCTTCAGATACAATAGCTTAAGAAGAAAAAAACTGTGAAATTAACTCAACCGGTTGAATCTACTATGGGAGGAACTAAGATGCATGCGCTAGTCCTAGGTCCGAATGATCCGGAAGTATTTAAGTTAAATTAAAATATAGGTTAAAAAAATATCCAAAGAGAGTATATGATATTTTGTGTAGAGGTTGCGTGTGAAGAAGCAAAACCCCTTGTAAGGGAGTGGCTTGAGGATCAGCTTCAGCTTTCTGAGACATAATGACAAATAACAAATGGGTTTGATATAGGAGCAGTTTTACTTACATCACATGTTTAGCTTTCCTCTTGTGGTCCTTTTTTCTCCAATCTCTAAGAAAATCCTACACATGTCTTGAAAAACTTGTAAACCATGGACCCCATTAAGGATTCAGTTGTACATATCTTCCTTAATTGACCCTTTCAGGAGGCATGATTATACATTTATAGCGAAGAACTAATCCCAAAGACATTAAAATTCTTGCTACAGATAGACATCTAGATGGTCCCAAAGAACCTAACAGATTAAACCACTTCACACGCTGAAGAGGCAACTCTTACTGGTTCCAGATTCCAACATAGCAGAAGAGTTGCAAGCTTTGAACACTAAAACCACTAGACAAGCCATATGTTTGGTGACAACTACAGTTGCACACCTGTACATCACTAAAAATTTATCTGCCTTTTCATCTTTGCACGCAACTCCCTATATATCAGTCTATCAAACTCCATTAGAAAAAGAATGAAAACATATTCAAAGTTGTTAATGATTATTTACATGACCTTATATCGCCCTAATCAAAGACTCATAAGAGAAGTTAACTACTTTTGTATAACCCAAACAGAACAAAAGAGCAAATTTATGCCAACAGGGAAAAAGAAACAAAAAGCAGCAATATATTTTGTAGCTAAAAAGTAATCATGCTTCAATAGTTTGTAAAATAACTAAAACCTGAACTAAAATAACAAAATATTTGAATGGATATTGAGTTAGAAAAGATTGGATATCCGAATCCAGACGGATAATATCCTAACCTGAACGAATATCCAAAAATAACCAAACATATGCATATTTGACCATATATTTCTAGTTTACTTCTCTCATTTTATATTCAAAATATTCATATTGATATTGTTTGTTGCTCAAAATTATATAATATTAGGTGGTTGCCCGCGAATTCGCGGATACAAATAATTTTTAGAATTTTATATAATATGATATGTTTATGCTTTTGGCATGCTATGATATATACTTAGTTTTCTCAAATTGAATTTAAATTATTTGGCAAATTTATTTTTAATAAAAAACTTTTATATATTCTATTTATTTTGATTATTTGATTACTCTTTTAAAAGTAGAAGTATGATATTTGTAATATTTAATTAGATTTTTTTGAAAACAATCATATATAGTTGATTATGATTTTCGTCCATTAGGAATGCAATTTTTTTTCTAGCATTTTCGTATAGAACATTTATATATATATAAAGAATGGCTTCCTCAAAAACATCTATATATATAGTTTAATTGATTTGTAAGTTATGTTTTTCCGTATGAATGTTTTTATTAAAATACAAAACAAGAAATTATGTGAGGGAAAAAATTATAAAAGGGAAAATAACTATATATATATGTGGATTACCATATATTTAATAATATATTTAATAATATTTTTCATATAATATTCAGCACCTATTAATTTTATACATAAATATACATTCATAGTAGTAAATAGTGTTCGTATTTAATATGATTAATAAAAAGTTTCAAATCATATAGAAAATTGTGTTAGTTCTAACCATGAAAGATTTGATTTTCACTAAATGTATATTATAACTCTCAGATGATATTTTCATATAAATAAAAAGTTTATGAATTTATTTTTATTTTGTTGCATAAACTGATATAAGAAGTTTCAGTTATCAAAATTTGAATGTATTTATTAAAAAAGATTGTACTCATTTTTCAAATTATCAAAAATTGTCAAATATATTCATTTTTTTTACTTTGCATTTAAAATGATATAATATGGCTTGAAGTTTAGAATGTTCAAAAAATGTAAAATATTTGAACAATGATTTTTAAATCATATGATTCAAGTAAATTTTTTAGAACTGAATGTGTTTTATAACAAATTTATCATAAATTTAAAAATATATTTTATTCAGTGTATTGTTTCAATTGTTTGGAAACTAATGTAAGTTTGTTTATGATTATTTTTATTTTTAGATAAAATTATGACGATTTTTATCTTTGAGATTTATAAAGAAAAACAAATAGTGTAATAACTTTGTGAAGAAATAATAGTTTGCGATTTGATTCTGATTTTACAACATCTTTATAACCTCTTATAAATTATTTTATACATTTATAAAATAATAATTTTTTACAACTTTTAACTCTTAGAATTAGTTTCACATTTTTTTTAAAAATCCTATAAATAGTTTCATAAACCCTAATAAATAGTTTTAAAAATAAAGAGAACAAATTATTATCCTTATAAATAATTTATTAACTTTATTAATGATTTAAGACTTTTATAAATACTTATTGATGGTTTTATCATAAAATATTTATAAACTTGCTAGTCTTGATAAATAGTTTTATAATCTCCTACGAATGATATATTATTCCTTATAAATGATTTTAAAAATCCTAAAAATAATTTTATAAGTCCTTATAAAATATTTTGTAAACTTTTATTAATTATAAAATATTTATTGTTAAAATAAATTAAAATTAAAATAATAAATCAATCAAATTATAAAAAGTTTCTTAAAATTCACATATGATTGACACTTACACAAAAATTAGTTAAGTGACTTTAGAAATAAATTAGTATAAATGACTCTTAATCGCAAATAATTTTAAACTCATGTAAATATTTTATAAATCCATTTTATAATGCATCAATAGTTAATTTGATGACTTATTTATATATAAATAAAATAATTATATTATATTTTATTAATTACTTTGAAAAATATAATTTATATAGTCTATAAATAAATGATCAAAGATGGAAAAAATTTATGATCAATTATATAGACTTTCCATAATTGCTACAATTAGTTACTATAAATGATTATTTGTAAGATTGTTTGGTAACTAATATTAATTGGTTTTAGAATTACCTAATTTAAACATGATTAAAATAAATAAATAAATCTAAATCATCAACCAATTAAATTATAACATTTTTTTCTCAAACTTCACCTATAATTGACACCTAAGCAAAATTCAATTAAGTGATTTCTCAATTAATATATAAGGGGATACGTATGGTTGCAGATAAAAATAATTTGTTATTCCCTTAGTATGCATGTCAAGATTCTTGTTTCATGTACTAGTAAAAATTGCATTCAAATTCTCAAAAGAATTAAATTAATATTTTTCTATTTTTAAAATTTTGTTTCTGAACCTATTAATCATTCAACCTATTAAAAATTAAATAAAAACAATTAAGTTAATTGTAAACTCTTAAGTATGTGAAACTTGTGTAAATAAAAATTTGATTTTTTTCAAAATCTAAAATATCCGAACTTGACCCGAAATAACCAAACCCAAACTAAAAATATCTGAATCCAGCCCAATATATAAAAATATCCAAACGGATTCCAAACTCCTATACCAAAATTTACAAAAATCTGAAATACATGTTTCGAATCCAAACGGCCCATGCCTAAGAAAGTATACTAGAATACTATTTTTAAAAAAGAAGTGTACATCCATGGAAAGGGTTTATGAAACACAACCAATAATCTTGACACAACAGAAGTTAATATTATCTACACTTCAATTAGTCATGATTGAAGACTAGGAATCATTTTTGGTTCGTATGAGTCATATTTTAGAGAAAACAAATCTCATACATTCAATAAAGAAAAAATAGTTTAGTGACAAAAGAATAATTTAAAATTCATAAACTACACATATAGAAGGAACATCTATGATATGTTACATATTTATTTGAAAGTGGACCAATAGGCCCTCTGATACAGGTTTTTGTGAGTTAGATTTAATTAATACATAGTTAGTTGAGAAAATAAAATGACTGATGAAATAATGAGACATGAGAATAAATTGGAAACAACCAGAGTTTCTTAAGAAAATAATAAACACGGTGAAGGAAATAAGCAATTTGGAAGAAGGAATTCACAAAAATCAGTTGAGAGCGATAACACCGCTACAAGTGAAAGTCTGCATGGCAAGGCAATGAAGAAATGACGACAGAGAAACGAAGTTCCATAACCAAATTATATTTTGATTGCATTGGCAAAAACAAAAGAGTGAGTTAAAGTGGAGACTAACTTTAGTGGGTTCGTTAAAGAAACATGATTTTGTAGCGCTTAAATAATTTGATTCAATTAATGGCCAAAACAAAATGTTGCATTGATTTGAGAGCTATGTGTTTCAAAGTTTGTAGATTTTGGGGTTGCTGGCCAGTGAACAGAGAACAAATCATAGGGTATTCTATTTAGAGTTTATAGTATAGACATGTGTATTGGATTCATCAATAGAGCTGATTCTGGTTATGGTGTAGTGAATGAAACCGGTTATTCTATTATATTATTGTTGTTATAGTATGTCAGAAAAACAGTTATTATGTATTGTTCTATATTTTGTATAGTAAAATATGTTTCTTTTTAAAATGTCATAGAAGGGAAGAGTTATGATTACACGGATGAGCTTGCCAATTATATGCGAATATACCGGTACATAAATAAAATGTTATATGTATCCAATATAGTTAGCTAATATATTTACGCGCATTTGTTTATTGTATCCACATCGTTAACATGAGTTACTATCCTACTCATGTATGCAACACGCCAACTTCATCATTGCACTCACATAACAAACACATGCTTTTGAATTGAAGAGAATTGATATAAATTTGATTTCTTCTCCAACTTCAACCATGAACAACTAGTGCCTTCCTATGTATTATATGTGCTTAAAGTGTCAATTCTAATGATGAATAGCAATATGTTATAGTTTACTTGTCATTTATTATCTTTTGCATTTCAATCTAATTTTATCTTGCACTCATGTATTCACATACAACATTACACTATGTCGTTACCACCACTACATTAATTTAAGGTATACCTTTTAAAACTGCCATCCATATGTGTCTTATATCAGTTATATTAGACCGGCATGGTTTACATAATAATAAAAAAAAAATTATGTATCTGACTGCTTCTATTAAAATTGTGATTTATGTATTTGACTGCTTCTATTAAAATTGTGTGTTTTCTATAGTAAACATATAAACATTAACAATTCGCTACTAGTGCCTCTTTTACATATGTTCTGCACACCGGGTTATCATCATGAAAATGGTAACAAAGCATCATAAAACTATTCTATATTACCTTAGAATGTGTCATCAAACTATTCCTCATTCTCCCACCCCTCTGTCTCCTCCACCTAGTCTTCTTCCACCATTTGGTTTTCTCCGTATCATATTCAATATGTTCTCCTTAAAAAAATATTATCTAATCATTATACTATATCGTAAGTACTATATACTATTCTATTTTAAAAACATAATATAGTATTTTAGAGCATTTTCTCTACCTAGTCTTTTTACTCTTTTTTTCTTTCTCACTCCTTGTCTTCCTTCTTCCTCCTACTTTTGTTTTCCGGCTCTCACTTGTTTTTTTCTTTCTCCTTCCTTTATTCTTTCTTACCTCTCTTCTTCTACTTGACCCTCCTCTTATCGTCTTTCCTTCTATTCTTTCTTTTGTTCTTCCTTGCTCTTTATTGTGGTTTTCCCTTGTAATATATGCATATAATTTTTTAAAATTAGCGTTTTCTACTATGTTGCAATATGGCTTATATGTTAGAGGTATATATTCTATAATATTAGATTTTTATAACATAGACATGTGATATCGTTAAAATATAGATTTCACAGTATATATTAATCAACTGAAGAAAGATATGTGTCACTCTACGTTTGGCTGTAGGTCCTATTGTGTATGTTTCACTCCAACACGCCATAAAGGAGAAAATGTCTACAATCAGAGTTAATTGTCACATCTCATTGTCAGATTATTACATGGTTAGTTTCTCAATTTTTACTCTCACAATTGACATCCCACAAATAATCCATTCCATAAATAACTATGTTTTAAAATAAAAATGCCAGAAACAACAGTAAAATCTACAACTATCTAACTGATCTTAAGATCTTTGCAAATAGAATGTATTGTAATTTTGAACTATGTATTGTAATTTTAAATCTACAAACATCGAATTATGTTTTGTAGTTTCGAGCCTTCTTTTAGCGCTAAAAATGATTTTGAAAAGAAAACCATAGATATTTATAAAGACGGTTTTAATGTTTTAAATTGACTAAACATGATAATGATATTATGGGTTGAAAGATAAAACATAAATACCATCCAGTCTTCGGATTCACCAAGTTTATATATGTAGTTTCGGGTTCATGTTAAGCAAACTCTGGATCCTTACAAATGGTATTGGACCTTATGAATGAACATATTATATGTTTAGTTTTTGCCTTGAAGACACATTAGAAACCAAAATTGAAGTCTTCCATTAAACGAAGTACCATGTGATATGACTATGTAAGATAACCAAAATTGAAGTTTTCATAGAGTCGTAACTAAGATTCCAATGGAAAAGGAGGGGCTTAAGGTTTGGTGACTTTTTGTTGTAACTTGTAAACACAAAACTAGAGTAAAGCTCGATAAACTTTAAAGCCATAACAAGCCTCATTCAAACTATGCAGCTTAGCTTATAACATGCGAGACTCATATGGATCGTACCATCTATCACTAACATATTTACATGTAAGTTTTTAAAACGTATAAAAAATGAGAAATTGATTAAAATACCATAATTTGCTATTATTTTTCAAAAATAACTTCAATAAAAATTGAGTTTATTATTTAGTGATTATTATTTAAAAGGGCGGACTGAGTCTATAATTTTTTATAAAATATTATTGAACATTTTTAAATAACTTAAGAGTGTTAATATAGTCATTTTTATCACAAATTTAGTGTATTTTTAAAATTTGTTATATTTTGAAAGTAAATTTGGAAAGTCTATGAAGTTTGTGATTAAATTATAATTTCTCCATAAAAAATGTCCATGTGGAGAGACTTGTTTCATAGCCAAGAAGGGTTAAGAGCAGCGTTCAAACACGTGTTATACGCTCGTTACGTGGTAGATGAACCTTAGCGCTTAGCCGTATACGCGGACGCCTAAACGGAGCCTACACAAATATATGTTTTTATATAAAATATAAATATAAAGTTCATAAATACATTAGTTTTTTTTAAAATGAACATAAAATATAGGTCGAAATATAATTTATATATATAAATTATAGTTTAACATATATAAATAGTTTCAAACTATAAAAAAAAACAAATCATGTCTAAATATATAAAGATGATAAATTTATAAAATATTTTGTAATAGTTAATCTAATAAATATAATCACATAAATTCATAAAAATAACAATTAATATAACTAATAACATTAATGAAATATATAATAATATTAATACTTTAGTTTTTTAAAATAGTAATAATTAAAATCTGCCAAGGCGTTCGCGTAAACCGCATATATGACCGCATAAACCTCTTATGCAACCAAATTATATAAAATCAGAATAACACATTGTATAACATAAAAACAATACATTTGATTACTGTATAACATATATACGCCGACTTCGCGAACACTGGTCAAGAGTCAAGGCACTAGACGGTTCAATCGAAGAATCACTAGAGGATACAAACAATTGTATACATTAATTTCTTCACACATTATAAAGGTGTTATCGTGAATCTTCAATTTCTTTTAGGTACATACAACATAAAGCCTCAACCTCACATGCACTATTAACAAGAAAAAAAACAAGCAGTGCAAAGCTGGGTTGCGTTCACTGTGGCGGATCCATCACCATGCAGGGATCTGATTTCTCAAAGTTAGCAACCTGCAGACATATCAATCATATGAATGGAACTATCTTCGAAACATAGGAAAAAGAACGTGGGATCACAAAGAGTTGCACACAAGAAGAAGACATACTACAAAATCATCTTACTCCCAGACTGAGGGCAAAGGTGGTGTTTGTTCTAAAGGCAATCCATTCAAGGGCAGAGAAAGCAGAATCCAAGCATAAATGGCATCATGCAAGCAACACCAGCAGCTACACCTGGTTTTGATCTGTTTACCAAGATCACAAACAGAGACAAGAGAAATGCAGACAAAACACAGTTTCATGCTCTAAAAACACTTTCTATCTACAGACATCTGAAAAATGAAGCCTCTAGACATGAATGAACCTCATGAGCTGCTCTTATAATGGGATCCTAAAGTACAAAACTCGCCAGTTTGTTCTAATACTAAGCATACATTCATCAAGTAAGAAACTTTCCATCATTCAAAAACGTTCTATAGCTGATGAAAGCCGCAACCAAAATAACAAGTTCTCTACTGTAGATTCATATTCGCATCAAACGGCAGATCCAAATACACTATCAATTGAAACGCATCCTAAACAATATCGAACTGCAGATTCACATAGATGATTACTAGTTGAATCGTAGAACGATTACAGACCACGAACTCTAGAATCGTATAAATAGGGATTACAAATCGGATCACCGGGCTTACCGATTCAACCCCAGGTCCAGATCGGATTTTAAAACACTGCATAACAAAAGTGCTCGTTTACTATGCGCTGCGACCAGCTACCAATTACATGTTGCAAACTGTAGGTTGTTTTCGTTTTGTTGGCACATAACTGATTGTGAGACGAATCGCAAATCAAAATTTTAAGTTTGTAAAAGAAAAATAACAACTAAAAATGGAGATTTATGTGATGCATGATGATTGCAGATCGAAAACAACAAAACAAATAATATTTTGGTTGCGGGCTAATCAGGCTTGAAATTTTGAAAAATGTCAATGTGTCAACGTTTGTTTAATTTGTATTTGAGTATGATTGTCGAAAGGTTTTTGAGAATTATTTGTGGGTTTTCAAGAAGACGTTTTACTGATAATTCAAGAAGAAAATTTGAACAATATATGCTTGAATAGTAAACAAAAAAGATTCAAATGTTTCCAGCGAAGATTAGTGATCAGAATGACAAACCCTAATTCTAGCTGTCCTTTGTCTTCTCTTTTGGATCCTCCTCTTAGTGATTCTTTTCTCTCTTATACTTCTCATACAAAGGCTCCCAACTCACCATTAACATAATCTGCTGGCCGGGTTGTTTTGGGCCAAGTTGTTTTGGGCCAAGTTGTTTAAAGATGTTGGGACGAGCTCTATACTTGATGGGCCTTGGTGGGGGGATGTAATCCCTCTCCAACAGTAAGCCCCCAGTTTGTTACGAGGGGTGATAGGCATTCGTACCGAATTTCCAGATGTTAGTTCATCATATACTGAGTTTGGCTGAATGTCTTTGACAAAATAGATGATTTACCTAAATGTATTTGTGCCTAAGTAGGCTTTGATTGAAAATTGGTCCAAGTATCGTTGGGCCTGCTTGGGGATGTGTGTCGGCGCACCAATCAAAATCTGCAATGTGGCATGTCATTAGGGTTTCTGTAATTATCTTGTGTGCAATGATGACATCGCCTCGTAGATCATGCTTCTTTCTTTTAATGACTGAGTAACTTGTTGTAGCAAATGTTTTTGCTTTTCGAGTTTCTCTCTTTCCTCTCGCTTCTCTCTTCTTTCTCTCTCTAGTTAAGATCATTGTTGTCTTTTTTTGATGGGGGAGGTTGAATTAATTAGGAAGGGGACGTGCAAGGGAAAGGCAGTTGCCGAATCGGACGGATCTTCGCCTGTTGTTGATCCGATTAAAGAGCATCATCATGCCCAGAGGAAGACCATGGCGCTGAAATTCGAGCAGCAGCAATTGAGGATTCTCACAGAAGTGCGAAGTCGAGCAGAAAGTGCTAATTTAGTGGTGGAAGGCGGTTTGTTTGCCGCAGTTATTGATAACGAGTGCATGAGTATCGCAGTCAGAGATACTGGAGATATTCGCTGAAAATGCTCCTAGAAAGGCTACGAGGTTTTTTTCTGTTGGGGGATTTGGGAGAGATTCTTCTTTGGCAAAGAGAAGAACTACTTCGGCGAAGAAGAAGGCTCTAGAGGTAAGTTTTCTCGACATATTTGTGTATCCGATTCGGATGGGGGGAGGACAGGGATTTCGACGCGTTGCCTCCTCTCTCCGAGGACTGTCTTCGGCCTTCTAAGGCTGAAGGTTAGAACTAGCTAAACATCCTGCTGACTCGTTCCAAGGTGGCGAGGCAGGCAAGTTTATTAACGGAGGCAGGTGTCCCTCCCGGTTTGACATATATTGTTCCCCTGGGTGATATGCAGCCTTGGTCTCTGCCACTGGGATATGAATGTGTTTACGAGTCATAGTTCGAGAAAGATGCCAAATTGTGGCTCCTGATTCCAAGGCCTTTGACGCTTACTGCCTAGGAGGGATATTCTGCTATCCCAATGGATGACTGGTTTGGTTAGGGTCATCGTGATGCTTTTTGGTAAAGGCCGCAGAGTTGGACATCTCCTTAAATGTCCGAATTTTTGAGGAGTTGTGCTTGCTTTCGGTGAAGACGCATGACTGTCAGCGCAACTACTTTTATATCAAGTTAGATCGAAAGGTGTTTGAGGACCCTCCCATTGATCTCAGCGTATTATGGGCTGATAAAGTTGGTAATTTTATGGTAATCAGCATCCCCTCCTTTTCTTTTTGTGAATGCTGATTTCTTTCTTTCTCTTTTTCATTTATATTTAGTTTGGCATCCTGACTCGGCGTCTTGTCTAACGTGCTATCTGAGGGAGGCGAAGACGATTGTGGACAGCGGAGTCCAGTCCTGGAACGGGATTAGTGTCATGAGAATTTGAGAATGTCTTCTTTGTATAATGGGCAGTAAGCTCTTTGTTTGTCTCTCTTTTATGCGTTGTATGTCCGTATCTTGTTAATGCTTGGGTGTGGTGTTCCTTTCTGCAGCGAGTTGGAAATACGATTTACTGGGTCCATATGCCAAGAGGGAATGTCCCAATTCAAAAAGAAGAAAGTTGCTATGGAGGCAACATTCTGAATGGTGAATAAATTTGGTCAAGCCGCAAATAAAAACATGAAGAAAGATTTTCGGAAACATGAAGAAAGATATTCTACTATATATGGTTATCCTTAAGAAAAATGAAAATAATATATTATCTAAGGATATAATGAATATTTCCAAAATCTAAGAGAGAGACACAACATATATTATAAATATAGGGTTCATAAACCCTAAAGAGGGAGGTTAAATCGTTCGAGGGCTCCACCTAAAGAAGACATGAATTCGACAGTCGCCAAGGCAAGAATTTATACCTAGAAGACTATCTTCATCAATTTGTCTATGACAGGCTGATCCTCGTGACTACTAACAACCAGATGACGGTTTATGCTAACTATAACATGTCTGTTAATCTACTTCTCGGTCCAACATAAGAGCTGATCAATTGGACAGCCGCCAAGGCAATATGTGACCTAGAAGACCATCTTCACCGACATGCCTATAACATGCAAATCCCTGAGATTACTGTTAACTAGATCAAGATATATGCTCATTGTAGCATATCTATCATTCTACCTACTGGCTCATGCCACGATTTCCAGCCTATCAGCGAGAATACTACATGCTCATTGTATCATACCGACTAGTCTATCATCTGGTCCGGCCATGTGCTTTCTCGACCAGATTACTCCTATCAACTATAGCATCACGTGCTCACTAGGCCACGTGCCAACAAGATTACACATCTACAACAAGGCTACATGCCCATCTACGCTACGCTCCTCGAATATTATGAACTACAAATGGCTTGATCCCCATTGAAGGGTACATAGGCAATCCCAACTGATAGATGCAGCTATAAATCCAAATACCTTCCATGGTTCCACGCCTAGACACCCAAGAAATGCCCCTGGTAGGCGGAATCATATCATGGAGCAGGAAGACCATGCAGTATTCACTATTGATAGACAGCTCCTGCCTGACGATCCATATCACCTGGTGCTACCGAGTCACTGGCGACATATACTGGCCCATACCCATATGGCAGTAGTCTAAAAGATGGATCTTCTGGTTCATCAACAATTGAAGCAAGAGAATGCACTACAACAATATGTCTCCTTCTCCTTTTCATTCTGTAGAGCTGAGCATGAATCACGTACACAAACAAAAAAACTAACAGTTTGGCGGTAGAAGGAGTGGTAGTTTTAAACTACGTCATGATATGATAGGCGGAAGAGACACTACATGTATCCTCTCAAAAATCTCACGACCCCAGCCACCTGGTAGCAAGAAACAACCTACTCTCACCAGATCCAAGGCTCCCACAGCTGGAAACCCATAACCCTTCTCTAAGGGAGGATAACACTGTGCTAACATCAGAGCAATATTCAACCAGAATTCACATATATACAATTTCTGGTTCCTGCTGGTTCCGAGTCTCAACCAGGAATCACACCTCTACAATCTCTGGTTTTGGGTCTCAACCGGGAATCACACCTCTACAATATTTGATTTATGCTAGTTCTGGATCTTAACCACAAATTAGACTTCCACAACCTTTGGATTCCATGATCCCGACCAGTAGAAGTCACTATTAGCATCAATGTCATCGTGTTTTCCACTAGCAACAATCTAGCAGGCCCTAGATACCACCAATGCGTCCATGTACACAACTCCACCCCACAAGAAAAAGATGTATGGTCCCTAAACAGGAGACAACATCTTTCTTCCTGGTTTACGACTAAGACGAGTTCCAAAAGCAAGAGGAATCAGAAAAACAGCTAATGGGAGTACTACCGGCATACCAGAACACCACTAAGAAGTAAACAACTTTTCTTCTTGGTTTATAATGCCAAGGTAGTAGTTTAATTTAAAATCAGTTAAAAATATGGGTGAAGAGAACACCTCTCAAGTACTTAGTAAATCCTATAGAAATTGTTTTGTGAAAGGAACAATGATTTTTGCCATATAATAAATAAATACATCTCACTAGAGATGGAAATTAATGAACTTCTAAGGAAAATTCCCTTAAAGAAGTTCTAAAAGAAGAGACAAGAACCAGTCAAAAGTAGGAGTAGCACTGCCCAAACAGCAGACGTGTTAAAACTACTACTTTGCCTCTTGCCATCAATATGTTTATCCAGCATAGGAGCCTGAGCCAAGGGTGTAACTCCTACAACTTTATTAGTTGTTCACCCCGAAGCGAAAAGCAGGAGCCATTGTGCTTATTGCTGCCTATCCAAGGAGGAGGCATTGGTCAACAACATGGATCTCCTTACCCATAACAAGATCAAAGCTATCAGCTCAAAATTTTTCTACAAAGCCATAGCCACAAGCTATCAACAAACCTCGCACAACAGAAAAAGAAAGCCCCGTCTACTGCTGCTTTTACCTAGTGATGTACCCTGATATAATTCTAATGGAAGCAAGGATACACACCTCTATAAGTTCTCGAGGAAGCTCAGACCACATACCCCTACAAGTTTCTAAGGCTATGCGCCTCTACAAGTTTATACAAACCAACAATTCCCAGAAAGGGAATCAAGGGTACTCGTCTCTACAAGCTTCCAAGGAAGAGGGTCCACGGTCATGTGACTTCATGAACTTCTAAGGAAGACACAACCAAGAGAAAATCAAGGGGCAAACAACTTAAGCGTTAATATAAGAAGAACAAGGATCAACAAATCCCATCAACTTACTCACATCAAAGGGAATTCAAGACGAAACAGCGACTTGGTAAATGAAATCCACAAAACATTGAGACTGGCTCACCCAAGTGGGAGTAGAGAACAGCCAGAAGGAGTCATTAAATGATATCACAAAACGCTGAGAGTGGCTCACCCAAGCGGGAGTAGAGAACAGCTAGAACGGTCACTGGACGACATCTAAAAAAGGAGGAAATCCAAATAATATAAGTAAAATAACATTTATGGATGATCAACAGCAGGAATGGACTAACTATGTCCTAGTATGCAGTAGAAAAAGCTAATCCATGTGTATGAAGCAAGAACGTGTACTCCTACGTAGAAAACATCTTCTCCAATACGCCTACTCTTGTTTAAGAAGTGAAGACGCTTAATCTACTCCAGGAAAAGGCATCTTAGCCATGTCAACTTTTTCTACCCAAACAACGTATTCTGGCCCCAGACCTGGGTCTTGCCACTGGGTAATTTGGGCTTGGGGTCATATGAGATCATGATAACCACTGATATCCAAGCCCAAGGACGGAGAACTCGAGAAGTATTGTTGCTCTACCTGACAGAACACAATCCCACAGGTAGTGCCGTCCTGGTGTAAAGAGAAAGAAACAAGCAGTACCATGTGTTTTCAACACAAAGACTCTATGTATTCATCCATAAAAACTAGCTCTCTACCAGTCATAGCAGCCAGGATGTTACGACTTCACTTCCAGGCTCATCTGATTTTGGTGGTAGTATCACTAATTTGAAAAATATAGCTCTATAAGCCAGAGGTACAATAGTAATTATCCAAATATGCAGAAGAGTTCGTCAACATCCAGAACCTCCAGGTTCTAAGAGAACAAATTCAACAACCTCCATGTCTATATAGGATAAATCTTGCAACCTTTGGGTTTCAGGTAGGGATGTTTAAACGGGCCAGTTACCCGCGGGCCTAACGGGTGGTAGTTAAACGGGCAGAGCCCGTACCCATTTATTTATCCATAAAATTGTAATGGGTTCATACAGGGTCGGCCCTTTAAGAGTGCTTATTAAACGGGTGTACCCGTGAAATAAATGGGTGCCCGTTTATTTTTTTTTTCAAAATAACTAAAACGACAACTAGGTTTCTTTTTAGTCTCAAAAATTAGAATCTGCCGTCATCTTTCTCCTCTAAGCTTTGGACAAAGCTTTGTGTCAATGAAACTAAAATTTCTTCATTTTTATTTTCTTCACTAAAAGAAGGTAACCTCTAATTTCTTCCTTATTTTTTTCTGTCTGTTTAGCCTTTTCTGATTTTGATTATGGGTTGCAGGCTGCTTTGGTTCAAGGTTTCGTTTGTTCTGTTTGTGGAATAGGGCAGGAGGATTACAACAGAAGGATTGCCAAACTAGGTTTTGTTCCCTTCCCTAATTTGTGTCTCTGTTTACTCTAATATTTTATAATGAATCCATAATATTTATCAGTTAATATTTATTAAACTTCTACATATGTGTTCGTAAGTTTAACGAAACTCAAGGAAAGCAAACTTCCTTTTGGAACTCCCTCTTATTAATGTTCTGAATCTGAAACAAAGACACTAGAATTTCTTCATTGACTATCCTGAATATTTTGTGTATGTTCTTTTCTTAGATTTTATTGTTGACGTATGGGAAACTTGATCACTAGATCATTAAGTCGAGATGCAGTGTTATAATTTTTACTTATGTTACTTGAATATTTTGTGTATGTTTTTTGGTGATTTATTTTTTTGTGTATTTGCATAATGGATTTGGAGTCTCTTGAAACAATAGCAATCCTTGATGCTCAAAGGGATTACATGGACATGAATGAAGAAGATGCTTTGAATGAGGAAAATGCAATAAGAGAGGGAGAAACAGAAATGCAAGAACCAGAACAAAGTGACACACAAGCCGTTGAAACAACTCAAGCGACACAACCA
Organism: Sinapis alba; assembly: GCA_012274485.2. Lineage (NCBI taxonomy): Eukaryota > Viridiplantae > Streptophyta > Magnoliopsida > Brassicales > Brassicaceae > Sinapis > Sinapis alba. The sequence continues at coordinate 61,058 of MU106393.1, read as the reverse complement.
CTTACAAAACCACATAGGAGACGTTTAACTTCTAAAGTTTGGGATGATTTTACATCTGTTGGGGTTGAAAGTGATGGCAAGGAAAGAGGTCAGTGTAACCATTGTGGTAAAAAGCTAGTGATCAATACTAGAATACATGGAACACATCACTTGAGTCGCCATTTAGAAAGTTGTCCAGAAATGCCTAAGAAAGTAGATAGGCCTGCATATGATCATAAGATTGATAGAGAGATGACTAGCGAGATCATAATATTTCATGACTAGCATCAGGGCCGAGTTTGTTTTACATCAGATTTATGGCTAGCTCGTCCCACTACCATGGGTTATGTATGTCTAACTGCATCTTTCATTGATGATAACTAGAAAATGAACAGTAAGATTTTAGCATTTTGTGTTTTGGAGTGTCTACACACTGGTGAAGAGATTGCTAGTACGATTCTCGGGAGTCTGAAGGAATGGGGTTTAGAGAAAAATGTGTTCTCTATCACTTTGGATAACACTAGCAACAATGGTAGTATGCAGAGAATTCTTAAAGGGCAGCTTCAGATGATGAGTGGTAGTGGTTTGCTATGTGATGGGAAGTTTATGCATGTGAGATGTTGTGCTCATATATTGAATCTGATAGTGAAAGAAGGTTTAGAGTTAGCGAAGGAGCTCTTGCATGACATTAGGGAAAGTGTCAGATATGTAAAAGCTTCTCAGCAAAGAATACAATCTTTTGCAGCTTGTGTTGAGAGAGTTGGAATCAAGAGTGGAGCAGGTTTATCTCTTGATGTTCCGACTAGATGGAATTCCACATACGAGATGCTTGTTCGAGCATTGAAGTTTAGAGAAGCTTTTGAAAGCATGGCGTCTTTTGACACACATTATAGGTCACTGCCTTCAGAGGCTGCTTGGAATCGAGGGGTTAAGATATGCGAGCTTTTGATGCCTTTCAGTAAGATTACTACATACTTTTCAGGTTCTAAATACCCTACATCTAACTTGTATTTCACACAAGTGTGGAGGATAGAAAGGTTGTTGAAGAAATTTGCTAGATGTGATGATGCTGGAATAATAGAAATGGTTCAGCGAATGCAAGATAAGTTCAATAAGTACTGGGAGGATTACAATATGATTTTGGCAATGGGAGCTGTCTTAGATCCGAGACTGAAAATTGAGGTTCTTGAAAAAGCTTATGAATCTTTAGATCCTACTATTTCTGCGTTAAAGATTCAAGTACTCAAGGATAACTTGGATTTTCTCTACAAAGACTATCAGGCCAGAAAATGGGCAAGCTCCTCAGGTGTTTCAGCTACACCAACTCCATTTGAGATAGTCAATGAATCTCCACTTGAAGAAGATTTTGACAATGTAAGTATATAAAATTATAAAATTTGATAAGCATAGTATTGTTATTGATAAACTGATATGAATCTTTATTGTAGAGGATATTTTTGATTTAGAAAGAAGCATTGCAGCTGGTGTGGGCAACCCTAAGACACATTTGGAAATATATTTGGAGGAGCCAAGAGTAGATAGAAAAGCTTTTCCAGACTTGGATGTTTTGGTTTATTGGAAGGACAATCATCATCGACTTAGTGATTTGGCTGATATGGCGCGTGATTTGCTCACCATCCCTATTACTACAGTTGCCTCTGAGTCGGCTTTCATCATTGGAGGTAGAGTTTTGAGTCCATACCGAAACCGGCTGCTTCCAGAAAATGTTCAAGCGTTGCTTTGCGCACGCAATTGGCTTCGAGGATTTGCAGATTTTGAAGGTGATTTAAAATTTTTACAAAAACAGTTGTATAGTTAAATGATTCTTTGTCTAATTTACATTTTAAATTATAGGTACCATCAAAGATACTAATGGCATTGAAGATGTCCGAAAAACAACAAGTAATTCAGGAGTTGAAAGTTCAAGGTCGGGAGAATCAAACATGCAATGAGAAATTTCAAGATTAGGTAACCAATAAACTCAGTTTAATAACCATGAATGTTCTGTTTATTTGTAATAAGAGTTTCTGATGTTTGGAATAAAAGTACCCTTTCTTATGTTTTGGTTTGCCTTATTTTTAGATAACGAGAAGATAAAGAAAGGAGGATGAAGTTGGCTTATATCTTCTTTTTTTTTATGGTTTGCAGTTTCTTTATGAAGTAAACTTTATGTACTTTCAAATTTTCAAATTCTCTATGGTTTGTTGTCTTTTATTTTCTAAGTTTCAGATTCTATGTACTTGTAGATTTTAAATATGTATTAGATACACAAATCAGGTTTATTACATGTTATTGAACATTTGAAATAATTAAAACTGAATTTAAAAACAGATTTTTAGTGTGAATATTAAGATACATGTTTAAGGAGTTTGCACAATATCATATTTAAGATAACTAAAACTACATTTAGAAAAAAAAGTAACAATAACATTACATGAAAAAATAATTAAAACAGAGACAAGATCATCTTCTTCATGTTTGGCAAAAAAAAAAAAAAAAAATATGTATTTAAAAGTTAATTAAACTGTAGTTAGAAAAAAAATAAACGGGCTCACGGGTCTAAACGGGTAATTGCATATTAAACGGGTTCACAGCTAAACGGGCTTTAACGGGTTCCCAGTTAAATGGGCATACGGTTAACAGGCTTTAAACAGGCAGGGCTTTAAACGGGCAGGGCTTAAACAGGTCCGGGTAGCCCGTTTTAACATCTCTAGTTTCAGGATGATATATCTCAGAACCTCCGAGTTTTATAGGGATATATCTCATAATCTTCGGGTTTCAACAAGATATATCCAAGATTTTTGGAATGCAAAATGGAAAGCCTTGAAACCAGCTAAGAAAATCCGTGATTGCAGGACCAAGCGTCCCACAAAGTTCCAATGACAAGGAAGCTATCTCATAGAGTTTGAAAACATTCTGAACGGCTCCATAAAAAGGCGTTGAGTGAAATCTCGACTACGGCTCACATCTAATTGACATCAAGAGTTGTTTAACTCCGGGGGACAGAGTACGATGCCACATTGAGTCAATACAGCTTACGGGTCTGAGGCAGCAAATAAGAATTCACCTATGGGTCATAATAAAGAATTCCTTAGAACTTTTGGGTTCTTATAGACAATACCTACAAATTCTTCTGGGTCAGAGCATTAATTCCTCAGAACCTCTGGGTACCCAAGGAACAACCTATGGGCCTTGCAAGCTCAAAATACAAAACTCTTCGAAACTCCATATTCCAAAGAAGGATATATAGAAACAATGACTCTTCATCTCTTCCTGAAAAAGGAAGTAGAAGACTCATAGCCTTCACTCGATTGCTACCTAGTACAAAACTTCTACTGCTTAGAGTCAGGGTACATCCCCAAAAGACCAAGCAGAAAGATAAAACAAAAAACAACAAGCAGCAGAATACTGCTACACGAAGGAGAAGCAGTTCAGAAGATCATTCTCCAGCCTATATCTAATCATGGGGGCACATAATCAAGAAAAACAACGTACTCATTAAAGTAAATCGAAAATTTTCGCTTGCCTCATTCGGCAATGTGCCATTAGGATCCAACAAACATGTGGCTATATCTAGTCATGCGTTAAAAAGACGGAACATGTTAATCATTGTAATGCGAATCCAAATGTACGATTGACGAGTTGTTGATAAGTCGCACTGGCTTTCTTAAGACCGAATGATATTACTTTGTAGCAGTATGTGCCATGGTCTGTGAGGAACGCAGTTTTTTTGCAATCGTCGGGATTGATCATGATTTGATTGTACCCTGAAAAGGCGTCCATGAAAAATAGAAGTTTGTTCCATGCCGTTGTCTCTACTAACCGATCGATGTGTGGCAGCGGAAAGCTATCTTTTGGGCAAGATTTATTGAGATCAGTGAAATCAACACAGACTCGCCGCTTTCCATTTTTCTTTTTGACCACAACGGGATTGGCGAGCCAATCTGGGTACCTGACTTCCGTTATCGATCCTACTTTGAGGATTTTTTCGACTTTCTCGTAGACCGTGGTGACGCGTTCAGGTCCCAACTTTTGTCTTTTTTGTTTGATTGGTTTAAAAGTCGGGTTGACGTTGAGTTCGTGAAATGTGACGTTGATGTTGATTCCCGGCATGTATTTTGTAGCCCAGGCGAACATGTGAAAGTTCTTTTTAGACAAGCTATGATGTCCGTCCTTAAGGGCTCGCAGAGATTAGCTTCAATTTCAAAGCAGCGTTCAGGGAGTGTTTCACCGAGACATACTGAGATCACAGGTTTGCAAGTTGGTTTGCGCTTTTCCTCTAAGGCTTCGGCCGTCTTTAGTTGCCAAAATATTTCTGCTGAATCTTGTTCTAGAGCATCATCAATGGATGTAGATTTCTTCTTCTTTTTAGGAGAATTTTCTGCCTCTTTAATCCCGCGGCGAAACAAACTTGCAATATTTTCCGATCTCCCCAGATTGTTTCATTTCCGCGGGGAGTTGGAAACTTAAGGCACATGTGGTATGTTAATGGGATTGCTTGCATAGAGTCCAGCCATGGAGTGCTTACAATATCGTTGTATGATGCAGGATGGTCGACAACCAGAAACTCCACGACTTTTGTTAGGCTCCCGGCTTTAACCGCGAGATTAATTGACCCAATATTTATAGTAGCTTCCCCTGAGGGTCCTACTAATGGGCTGAGTTTTCTGGGATTTTGGATAGGTCAACTTCCATTCTCTCAAAGGTGCTTTTGAAGATGATATCAGCCGAACCTCCAGTGTCAGCTAATACCATCGCGACATCGGTATTTGCGATCGTCAGCTCTAGGACAAAGAGATCGTTGCGAGGTTTGGCCTGATCGGCCGTCGCCTTTTTGGTCAGACATATCGCTTCTTGATCATTTGGTGATTTTTGAGTTAGAGAATCTGATCCCCCTCCTTCTAGCGCCAAATTGTGGGAACAAAAATGTGCACTGTTGATTTTAGTTAATAGAGGAAAGCCTAGATTTTCGACTTTCCTTGAGGATCTGGATTATTTGCGTTAACACACGAATACAAAAAGAAAGAGATAACAAAATTTCGATGGAAAATTGCACAGAGCCGTTTTATTAAATAAAATGAATTGAGATACAGAGTTTCACCGAAAACAGGATGACCAGAAAATCATTACCAATGGAGGTTCGTAGAACAAAGCGGAAAAACGTTATAAGTACAGAACTTGATAGCCTAGCCACCTAAGTTATAAGTTCTCCTAAAGCTAAAATAAATCTCCTAGGTCTAAATTTTTGGGCTCCAGTGGTTTTTGCTTTAGCTCCCTTTGTATATGCCTTCAAGGTTGGTTCTCCTTTCGTTTTCTGCCCCCGCGCTCAAGTTTATCTCTTTGCGGAGATTTTCCATTTGTTTTGATCTTCATAATTATCTTTTGAAACTTGACATTTATCTTCTTTTGTGGATACTAGATAGACAATCATAGTATTTTTGAGCTCATTCTCGTCCAAAATTGTAAGTGGGATTTTGCCACGTATTATACCTTTTCGGGCCGCCTTTCGACTTAAATGTTTTTACGATTTCTTTGAGAAATTACCTTCCATACAATGTCGGTTTTATGGGATAATATTAACCGATCGTATAGCCGAGATAACTATGGTGTTAAGTCGACCGTTATCTTTTTATACGATTTATTCGAATTCACACAAGAAAAATAGTTCTTTGTTAATTTTATTGTACAGTTTCAACGGTAACTCCAATCGAGACAAAATAAGAGATAGCTCGGTCAAGACCCAAAGGATGAAGCTAGTCGCCAGATGGCGAGTTGGAAGGAGACAAACCAGATCGCCTGATGGCGAGTGGGAAGGAGACGACCATGGTCACCTGATGGTGAATGGGGCATGATTAAACCAGGTCTCCTGATGGCGAGTTGGACGTGACCGAACCTAGTCGCCTGATAGCGAGTTGGATGGGACCAAACCTGGTCGCCTACTAGTGACTTGGACGAGCTTGCTCGAGGTCGCCTGCTAGCGACCTGGGCGTGCTTGCTCCTGGTTGCCTGCTGGCGACCTGGGTGTGCTGGCTCCTGGTCACCTGCTGGCGAGCTGGGAATCTTGCTCCTGGTCACCTCTGGCTCTACTTAGGAATTTTCTTAAATTATTTCGACAAATTTTCTTAAGAGTAGCAATCTTGGACGTTGGTTTCGAGATTACCGTTTTTGACCCCAACAAAGAACTTTACAATTTTTGTTACACCCTGAGCAATGGTATTGAGGCGTATTGTGCCGAGTACCTGCTCGGAGGAGCCGCTGAAACCTTTGAGGGAGCATGATGACGGTTTTATGTTGTGGAGATCAATATCCATCTTTTGTAGCGTTTTCTTGAAGATGAGGTCCACTGAACTTCCGGTGTCGAATGAGAACGCAGCTGACCAGTAACGAATCATTGTGAGGGGAATGGACGCTGATAGCGTCTTCTTCAAAAAAATTCAATTCATGCATCCTCCTTGGATCTGGTTGGCCATTGTTTTGCAGCAACTACTTTCCTTTTGAATTCTTTGACAGATCTGACTGAGTCTTTACACGGGGGGATTGAAACACCCCAACCCAAAAAATCTTTGAAATCATGTGAAAAAATTATAAGCAAAAGATCAAGTCAAATTTTATCGGATAAACATGAGAAATACTTCAACTTTATAAATGAAACACGAGACTAAATACTTAAAATCATAAGAGTTTACAATAAAATATATATTTTACGAAATTTCTCAACATTATCCAAGTTCAAACATCCTAGCCTCGATGGTCTTTATAGCCTCGCGATCAGGTGCACACAATTAACTTTACATACATCGCAAAGGAGGCATGAGTATACAAAATTACTCAGTCAGGACGCTCAAAACTGCCCACAAGAAACTCAATAATCAAGCAATCAAATTCCACGTTCCATTTTAACAATTCTATGTTCATTCACATAAACATATCAGTTTAAATATATCATCATCACACAAAATCTAACATGCAATTATCCTAAGAACGCAAGAACGTTCTTCAATCCTTGAGAACCATATTGAAGAACGATGAACGATCCCAACAAACCAACTATGACTAAAATATAAAATACAAATTACTAAGTTCCCACAAATCATGATTTCACCTTAGCTGAATCTCTAGGACTCAAAGACTTTGAACTTCCTAGTGTTTCTGACGAAGAACTCTTTAGCTCCTCCTCGTTCGATCTCTCTTCTCAAACTTCTCTCTCTACCAACACGTTCTTGCTCTGACTTCTTTTTTAATATGTTTTTCTTGGTTGTTTCTAGAAATGAGAGCTGAAAGTCTCTTTTTATACTACTTTCTGGACTTGCTCACAAAGCCCCACTTTTAGTGTGGTTCCCTTATTTAGCTCGGTCAAAAACTTCCTAACCAAGCCGGTCACGTAATGTCAGTTTCCTTATTTGGCTTGTTCAAAGATCACCATCAATGACTTGACTTGATATCTTCGATTCTTTCTTTAGCTGACTCCTGTAGATGCAACCTTCTTTTTTTTATACCGCAGTGATGGCTAGTCAAACTTTCCTTACTTGAAACCCGCATTGTCCAACAGCCGAACATTCCTAATTGGTCTTGCGATCTTAATATCTCTTTATGATCCGACACTTAGTCAAAATACATATTTATCCCTAATTTTCATGATTACAAGTGTTTCCACACTTAGAAAAATACACTGCTTGTAGAATAAAATATGTTGTATTCTATTTTCTTCAAAATTAAAAATATTTCGGGAGCAGATCGTTATAACTCTCCCCCACTTAAAATAAATCTTTCCTCGAATTTAGTCTCGACCAACTGTTGAATAACTAGAGACTGAAGCAACTCTTGATACACTGCAATATTTTGCTTCGCTATACTCTAACCGCTTACTTGAAATAATCTTAGGTTTCCTCCATTTCATTTTCCCTCTATCACTTCCTACATGAGTTTGCATTCTCTCCCTACTTTGGTCGATCATAACGGATCTGACTGGAACATTTTAATACTCGAGCCACCTTCATTGATGCAACTGACTATACCAATAACAATTGCTTCTTCTAGGTTGCATCCAGAATCCCAAAACACAGAACTGCCACATATTCTATTGATGGATAAGGTTGTTTGTAAGTCAACTTGATCACTTAATTTCTCATTCCGTGCACTCCAATTATCCATAAAGACCTTCATTCACAACATCTTTAGCGGTGCATGCAAGCGTTTTGCTTCCGCTATCGCCAAGACGAATACGCAATAGCAAATTGATAAAACAACTAAATACAAACTTATATGTATCCATGCAAAAACATTCCTAGCTGGATTGCACTAACATTAACATATCCATTTGCACTCTTCCTAAACCACGAATTTTTTTTTGCAGTATGTGGTCCACCATACTTCACATCATTTACCGTCAAATCCTAGAATAGTTGAACCAACTTACAAATATTTTATTAATGGTGACTCTTACCCACTAACCCAACAAGGTTTCTTATCTTGTTGGATTCTTTGTCCTCAACCAATTGCAATGGTCATAATATTTCCTTAATTCGACCAAAGCTTTCATCGGACACTGCACTCATGCACCTAGATCACGTTTTTCTGATAACTCCACTTGCTTAACTTCTTTGGAATCATTGCTTCCATAGACATTCCACCAATATAACTCTTTTCTCAACTTTTGCATCCAAAATTATCCTAAGAATTTCGTACTTGATCTCGACCATTTGTTCCGTTCTTATTGCTGATACTATTGAAATCTCAAATTGCCACCAGCTTTCCTTCATCTCGTTGCGCTACCTTAACATTTTTTCAATCCATGTTAACATGACATTGATCCAACCAGACCATTCCAGGAATTACTTTGAATCATTTATCTGGTAACACGTTCAAGTCGTTAAATTTGTATGCACGCTCCACCATCACTGAAACATCTTGATAAATGACATGTGACTTGAAAATTGTCATGTATGCTTCACGACCATATATGATCTATTTCTCGAACCCATTCTTATGTGACCAATGTTGGGTGATTTCCTGCGACACAAAGAATGCAACACCCGTAGTCGATTAAAGTGTGGCCTTCACCACCACACCACTAACAAAGTGGATTGACTCCATCCTTACATCCAGATTGTGTATCATTGATACCACATTTTACTTAGATCCCAAACCTTACACGCATCCTTGTTGCACTTTCATCAATCCATCCAGCTCTCAGCAACTGCGAGTCCTAGCTAGCCAAGTAGGCAACCAGCAATCTATGTTGACAATTTTTTCTTACCTTTAACATCGTATCCACGCCTTCACTAAAGTTGACATGTCTCGATCCATCACCTGTAACTTTAAGCATATTCTTCCAGCCGACTGAACCCACTCGATACCTTCATCGCATACCCTTGGAGAAACCTATAGTCGACATTTCTTTTTTTGTCCTTAACAAGACTTAAGTTAGTTTCACTAACTTCCTGCTAACTCTTTAACACAATTTTGCTTAGACATTTTTAAGCAGTCCAATCACTAAAATATACCAAGAAATACCTTAGCAACATAATACAACACATTCTTCACACGAGACATAGACCATCGATTCTTTTCCACCTTGCCAACAAATCCCATTTTTGAAAAGCAACCAGCCAGGACAGAACTGTTTTGCCAACCCCGTTCTGATACCAAATTGAAACACCCCAACCCAGAAATCTTTGAAACCACGTGAAAATTTCTAAGTAAAAGATAAAGTTAAATTTTATCGGATGAACATGAGAAATACTGCAACTTTATAAATGAAATGTGAGACCAAATACTTAAAATTATGTAGTTTACAATAGAAATATATTTTACAAAACTTTTCTACATTACCCAACTTCAAATACACTACCCCCGTTGGTCTTTATAGTCTCGCTCTCCCGTCCACACAATCAACCTTACCTGCATCGCAAAAGAGTCATGAGTATACAAAATTACTCTGTGGGAACGCTCAAAACCGCCCACATGCAACTCAATAATCAAGCAATCAAATTACACATTCTATTTTAACAACCTAGCGATCCTTTTCTCACAACCTAACACTTTGTTTCCATCATTTCTTACTTACGTATTTTTCCTATTACTTATCAATTTGCATGCGTCTGAAACTAACAACATAACATTTGATTCTATCATTCATTTACTTTAGCATTTTCTAACATTCCGACCCAAAGGTCCATCAACCTGCGGCCGAAGTCAAACCTGCGGCTGAAACCAAACCTGCAGCCGTAGCCAAACATGTGGTCGTAGTCAAACCTGCGGCCGTCGCCAAGCCTGTGGCCGTAGACAAACCTTCGGACGCAGCCATACATGTGACCCGTTGGTCCATTACGGCCGAAGCCAACCTGCGGCCGAAGCCAACTAGCGACTTAAAGGTCCATAACGGCCGAAACCAACATACACGGCCTGAAGCCAAAACCAACATACACGGCCTGAAGCCAAAACATACTTTCATTATTTAATTCCATTGCTTAATCATGTACTTTCCTTATTTAAGTTTAATTTTCTATTTCGTTCTTTCCTTAATTAATCCCATATTTAATCCATTTATATTACGTTTTCCACTTAACATACCAATTATATTCAAAATCAATTCTACGTTCATTCACATAAACATATCAGTTTAAACATATCATCATCAAATAAAATCTAACATGAAATTATCCTAAGAACGTTCTTCGATCATTGAGAACCATATCGAAGAACTAACCTTCCATAAATAATTACTCTAACACATAATCTTCATCCTAACAAACCAACTATGACTAAAATGCAAATTACTATGTTACCACGAATCACGCCCTAACCTTAGCTGAATCTCTAGGATTCGAAGACTCTGGACTTCCTAGCGTTTCAGACGGAGAACTCTTTAGCTCCTCCTTGTGTAATCCCTCTTCTCACACTATTCTCTCTACCAACTCGTTCTTGCTCTTACTTCTCTCTAAATATGTTTTTATTGGTTGTGTCTACAAATGAGAGTTGAAGGTCTCTTTTTATACTACTTTCTGAACTTGCTCACCAAGACGGACATTTAGTATTGTTTCCTTTGGTTTGGTTAAAGACTTCCTCACCAAGCCGGTCAGTTAATGCTTGTTTCCTTATTTGGTATGGTTAAAGATCACCATCAATGGCTTGACTTGATATCTTTAATTCTTTATTTAGCTGACTCTTGTAGATCCGACCTTCCTTTTGTATTATACCGCAATGATGGCTAGTCAAACTTTCCTTATTTGAAACTGGCATTGTCCAACAGCCAAACATTTCTTAATTGGTCTTGCGGTATTGATCTCTCTTTATGTATGATCTGATTGTTACATGATCAGTTTATCATCGCTCCGCCAGTTTTTACTTTATTCCATGAGCTCACTTAATATCCAACACTTAGTCAAAATATATTTTTATCCCCAATTTTCATGATTACAAGTGTTTCCACACTTAGAAAAGTATACTCCTTGTAGCATGAAACCTCTCGCGTTCTATTTAAAAAAATAATACTTTGGGAGCGGATTGTTATAGAGATCCTCCCATGATGACGTTTAGGTGGGGCCTGCTACCGGTCTGTTGGTTTTCTGAATCATTTGGTGAGGTTCGACATAGCTTGTTATGCAAATTGTCAGTATTTGAACCTGGCTTAGATTTGCCAAGCTTGTCCTTCCATGATGACGTTTAGGTGGGGCCTGCTACCGGTCTTATTGGTTTTCTGAATCATTTGGTGATGACATAGCTTGTTATGCAAATCGCCAGTATTCGAACCTGGCTTAGATTTGCCAAGCACTTGTCGCATAAGTTGGCCGATCTACGTTTGCCATGCTTTTTGTGTAAGTCTGCCGTTTTGGGCTTGTTTAATTTATCCCTGAGATCAGGTGTTTTCACCTGGTCTAACCGAGAAGGTATTTTCTCTGTGAAGACGTGTCTCTTTTCTTCCAACGCGTGATTGATGTCGGTGATGAGTAGCTTATTCGCTTTGGCCTGCTTGATAGTTGTGTGAATGTCGGCAAAAGTTGTCAAGGTAAAATTATTGGCCATCGCCTACCTTATTAACATTTGGTGCAAATCGTATGGTTCGGATTTGGAAGAGGACTGGGGTCCGGATAGGATGACACCTATACGTTTGCGAACTCATGGCCTTTCATCTTCGGGATCTGATTTTCGGCTTGTCAACATTTTTGGCAGGATTTCCTGCGTTTGAACTCTTACCTTGTGACTTATGGTTCTTTTAATCCTTATTTATACTCCAACTCTTATTATTCTTCACCGGTTTTGGTTTTGGTGGCTCGATATTAGCATACACATTGGTGAATGCTACTAAGAGGGACTCCTTGAGTTGCTTGCACTCCTTGGTGTTGTGGCCCTTTGATTTGTGGTGCTCGCAATATTTTTACATGTCGAAGGAGTTTGCGAGGTTATCCGGTGTGGTGGGCCGATTGGGGTGAAGTTTTCCTTTGTTGTCCAGTTCCCATACGTTCCATTCTTTTTTGTGTACTAAGGCAGCTGAGGCTGACTCCTCGTCCTCTTCGACAGCTAGATCATACTTTTCTTTTTGTTGTTTCTGCCGTACGAGACGTGTTGGCGGGGCTTTTGATGAGTTTCTTCAGCTGTTGTTGCAGTGTGTTTCATCGCGTTTTGCCTACGCTTTTTTGTCTTCTTCGTTGGGTACAAATTTTTATGACCGATGGAGGGCATCTTGGAGGCAGGCGGTAGGGTGATTGTACAAATCATCCAAGAATTTTGAGTTGATCCATAATGTGTTTTGCAAGGCGTCAACGGCGGTTGCGTCCGAGATGTGTACATTGGACACCAGTTGCTTAAACTTTTTCATAAAGTCTTTAAGGTTTTCACCGGAGGTTTGAGACATCTTCCACATGTATGAGGCTGAGGCTCCTTGGCGCGTGAACATTATGTAATGCTTGAGAAATTGAGACGATAGTTGGTGGAAGCTATTGATAGAGTATTCGGTGAGGCGAGAAAACCAAGAAAGAACCGGTGCGGAGAGACTCTCGACAAAGTTTTGGCAAAAGTCAGCTTCTTTTTCTTCGTCTGAGAAATAAATTTGTAACATTTCAATATTGAAGGCGGTCACATGATTGGTCGGATGGTAGTCGCCTGAGTAGTATGGGATGCATAGTTTTTGGTCGGGCGAACCTTGATGTTGGTGACTTTTTCGTAAAAGGGGTCTTCAAGGTCGCGGCGAGGATGCGATCGATCTCCGGTGCAGAACTAGTCGTGCGGCGTAGCTTCGAGTTGCATCAAGAGTTGAAGATATGTGATTTGTCGACTTGTCAGGTTGTCGGTTTGTTGTTCTGTTTTGAGAGATCATAGGTTTTCTCCTCCGGTTGTGTGTTATGCACCGCCAAGTGTGGGGTTTGTTGTTGTGAAGAGTTGTCGGTGTATTGTAGTTGTGTCGTCGACGTCTCCAGCGGGCGGCATGGTGGTGGCAGCTAAGATGGTGAGGCGCTCATTTGTCTCTTTTTTGGCTTCGTCTTGTGTTGTTAGGTGGTTTATGATGGCTTTCATCATTTTGAAGATGGTCTTGGCCTGGTGGACAAGTCGGTTCCATCTTCGACTGTAGCGTCGGGTTAGTGCCAGCAGTGTTGCCGGTTAAGTCCATGATGATCGTTGTAACATGGTTTCTCAAAGGTGTCCTTACAGACGGCGTCAAATGTTTAATATGTATTTGAATATGATTATCGAAAGTTTTTTAAGAATGATTTGTGGATTTTTAAGAAGACGTTTTATTGATCATTCAAAAGAAAGGTTGAACAAAATATGCTTGAATAATGAACAAGAAAGATTCATATGTTTATGACAAAGATTAGTGATCAAAATGATAAATCCTTATTCTAGTTGTTCTCTGTCTTCTCTTTCGGATCTCCTCCTCTTGGTGACTCTTCTCTCTTTTATATTTTTTGTCCAAAGGTTCTTAACTCGCCATTAACCTAATCAGTTGGGCCAAGTTATTTTGGGCCGAATTGTTTGAAAATGGATGACCGAGCTCTGTAGCTTTTTATTTGATGAGCCTAATCCTCTCCAACAACATCTATATGACGATTATGTGTAACATGTTTGAAATTTTGTATAACGTCAGTTTTGAAGATACTCACACTTAATGGGCTTTCTGATCAAGAATTTAAAACAAAATGGGCCTAAAAAGGCCTAATAATTCAATCTTCTCTAGTTTCCTTACGTTACGTGTCCATATTTTGACATCAACAAAGAAGCAAATGACTCCAATGTTAAGAGCGTATCCGTTTAGGCTTTTCCGACGTAAGAAATCCTGTCACTGACACCGTTTAGGCTTTTCCGACGTAAGAGAGTCCTTGTCACTGACACGCCAACCTTTCTAGTATGTTTCTAAAATCTTGTAAACAATATTCTTATTGGTTAAGAATTGTCTTTCTAGCTTCCGGCCTTCCAAGTACGACTCTTCATCCCAAAGAAAACACCCAATTACCCAAACCGCGTTTTATATTAGTGTCATCCTTTTCTGAACTCATTCGTGATATCCACTTATTATATATTAATTCTCAAAATCAAGCGCAAACCATAAAAACACATTTTAATAGAAGACAATTCTCGAATCATCCGCCAAACTCAGATAATTTTCAGCCATGACAGGATCCCAAGAAGAGAGTCACAAGCCTCAGATCGTTGATCAAGAACATCCCAAAACACTAGAAACAGAGAACCCACAACAACAGCCTTCCTCGTCGTCTCCAGATCAGAAGAAATGGGGTACTCACGTGATGGGAGCTCCGGCAGAACCGGTGGCTCATCCCGATAACCAGCAGGCTGCGGCTTGGGTCGCTGGTGATAACCGGCAGATGCCGTACCAACCTTACATCGTCTACTCTCCTGTCGAACATCCTCCGTCTAACAACCCTCTTGAGCCCGTCATTGGAATGTTCCATACATGGAGCCGAAAGGCTGAAACCGTCGCTCGTAACATCTGGCACAATCGTAAGTCTTCTCCTTCTACCTTATTTAGTGGCTTCGGTTCCCAGCAGCTTTGACCGATCTTGATGAGTTTTGTCGGATCTTGTTTGTTTGTTTGTTTGTGCAGTGAAGACGGGACCGTCTATGCCGGAAACGGCGTGGGGGAAAGTTAACCTGACGGCAAAAGCGATAACAAAGGGAGGTTTCGAGTCTCTCTTCAGGCAGATCTTCGGAACGGATCCGAACGAGAAGCTGAAGAAAACATTCGCATGTTATCTCTCGACGACGACAGGCCCTGTCGCTGGAACTCTGTATCTTTCAAATGTTCGTGTCGCTTTCTGTAGTGACCGTCCTCTCTTCTTCACTGCGCCTTCCGGACAAGAAGCTTGGAGTTACTACAGGGTAAGTGGACTAATGTTCTGTAGAAGTGAAATCGGGAGATGGTGTGTGATGAGTTTAAGTATAAATGTTGTTTGAACTTTGATGGTTTTTTGGGCAGGTGGTGGTACCGTTGGTGAATATTGCGACTGTTAATCCGGTTGTGGTGAAGGAGGATCCACCGGAGAAGTATATCCAGGTAACGACGGTGGATGGACATGACTTCTGGTTCATGGGTTTTGTGAATTACGAGAAGGCTTCTCATCATCTGCTGACTAGTGTCTCAGATTCTCACACCGCTCGTAGCTCTGCGTCTGGTTAGAGAAGTATATCATCATAATGTTTGTGTCTTTTTATTTTTATTTTCTGTTTCTGTATGTGTGTTGTTGGTTTCTTCTGCTGCTGATGTTTCTATATGTTTTATGTAAATTTTGTATTTGAGTTGGACTTTCGTAAGTCTTGAATATACATCTGTGTTGATTAGAGTTGCTTTTCATTTACCACGTTCTTCTTGTTTTTTCTTTACTTGTTAAGGCAATTTAGGCTCAACTTCTAACACAGAGCATATGTTTTTTGAGTGATATGTCAGAGTGATAGATAAGAACATGTTTCTTTATTTTCAGTGTCGGTCCTAAAGTCTTATGGCGCCTTAAGCGAACCAACAAAATAATGCCCTCTTAAAACAATATCTTTTACTTCTTTCTAAACCAAACAAAAAATCGATTTTTTCATGGTGTAGAAATTTTATCAAAAACTAATAGATTGATCAAAAAGAAAAATAATAATTTTACAACTTTCTCTACATTAAACATGTTACTTGATAATAACATTTGTTTTAGATTACACTAATTCGGCTTGTACCCAATTAACTGAGTTATTATTATTTTCCAATAACACTTCTAAAATGCATGAAAATGATAATAATGTTATAATTACGTAAAATGAAAAAAAAAACTGGTAAATACAACACAGGAAAACATCATTTTGAAATTGGTTTAGTTTGTAATTTTAATGAATTTTTCAAATTGTCAAAGTAACAAGAGAGTGTATTTTAATCGATTTTTTTTTTTTTTTATGTTTCTTAGTTTTTAAAGATACAAAAAGGAATTGGGTGAAAAAGAAGATAATTAGTAGAAGGAAAAATATACATGGGTTTAGAAAAGGAAATTAAATCTGTTTTAGTAGGTTTGTTTTATTTATATGACGAGTTGACACGACTATGATATATGAATCATTTAATAAATTATATAAAGATGAAAACTATGATTATCAATAAATGAATCAAAACATGTCAGATTCTCTAAATTATTATCAAAAAGAATAAAAACAGAGGTAGAACTCAAGAATAGAACATGCACTGCTGCACCGTAAGGAAAAACCAGCAAAGCTTAAAAGTTTATTGTGCGATCATCATTCCATGTGTTTATTGTTTAATCCTCACTCCATGTAGATTTGATCATTAAGTACGATAATGAACCTTTTATTTGAGAGAATAGCTTAAAGATTAATTTAAATATATCAAATTTAGCGTCGTTTCGAGAAACATTGATTCACCATTAGACTAGATGGATGATTTAGTCTAAGTCTTTATTTTTTTAGTCTAGGTTACTTGTTTTAGTTTATATGTTTCTGGTTTTCACAAAAGAAAACTAGTCAAGTACCAGCATTGACCGACATCTGACCATTGGTCGGTCGATATCCTCTTCTACATGAGCATCGAGCGAAACATGGTCAGTATTAATCGACAATCATTCATTTTCAGGTACAAACTCACGTTTCCTTTGTTTTTATTTCATTTTATCTATTTATTTCTCCAATTTCATATTGTATAACACTGAGGACAATGTTGTTTATGTATGTAAGAGTTTTTATTGACATTGTGTTTTGTTTTGAGTATCATTGAGTTGTTTTACTAAGTCAAAACAGATTCAGTTGGAGATGATGAACGTTTTTGGAACTAACCATCTAACCACTCTCTAGTATTATTCTTTGAGTTTTGACTGTAGGATGTACTGAAAGAAACACACCAAAGTGGATCAACTTGACAGTAACATCCACACTTACTATGAGTGTCTAAAAGAACCAAAACATACCTCCAACATAATCTACACAATATGCTTGTTTTGGGCTTGGTATACGAAGGATCGAATTCATCATATAGGTTTGGAAGGCAAAAGTATGTATATTTCTCGTTCTCTTCTCTCTTTCCTTCAGCATCAAAAGAGAAAAGATTGAGATAATTTTATATGTAGTAAAGGGATAAAAAAAATTCCAAACATCCCATTAGTTTACTACAATAAAATGATCACACAAATCTTGAAACAAAGGGTAGGAAATTTTTATGTGACCCAATTATTCACCTACACTTTATAGTATAGAGATGCAGTGCATTACTTGATCGAATCTACAAAGACTCTATGTTTTATATAATAGATTATCGGTATCAGATTAAGCTATGCAGTAAATGAGAAAGCAATAAAAGACAGTAAATAAATTGAGTTGTAAATAAGATGGGAGAAAGCACCAAATATAAAAAAATCAAACAAGCAATTAAGAACTGCAATCAATATATAATAATGGTTTATTACGAACGAATCTAAAACTCAAATCACGATAATAAAATCAACCAACTATTGTTGCAGAGATTTTCTATGCTATACCTAGATCTTAAAATACCAATTCGGGTTAAAAAATCAAACAGTTCAGACAAGCGTTAAATCCAAGTTTGATATGGTCACTAAATCCCTATACCAAATGTGGTTACTAATCAGTATTTAACTCATTAAGATTAGTTCAAGTAATCAATAATAATGTCTTGTCTATGAATTATCCTATCATCTAGATTTCAGGTTTTCATCCAAATTTAAAATTAAATTCAATCCTGATAAAGATTTCTATAGATAATTCTAGCAATTATATCAATTAGCAACTCTTTATGATCCCTAAAAATTTTTTTACATCTAACAAGTTGATTACTCAGACATTAAAGCAATAAAAAAAATCATGTAAAAAAAACTGCATAAACAATAAATAACATGACCTCCAGTCGATCTCTCAATGAGTTTTGATCTTCTCTTCAGATCTAAAATAAAGCTTAGCCTCAACAATGGCTTAAAATAAATAATAGAGATTAAAACATGTACTTGTCTCCTTTGTAAATACTAAAACAAATTGGGGCCAAAGTTGCAATTCTTCAACATTTCATAAAACTCGTTGGTTTTCTTCCGTGGAAGGGTTATCGATTTACACCATGTAGATCAAAATAAGTTCTCAATAGCCGCGTTAGATGGACCACTCTTCAGTAAAATACACATAACTTTTGATATAACAGATGGAACAACCTTAAATCAGTGGCATTGGAAAGATAATTCAATTATATATTTTATGTCAAATATGAACCTCGTTCATTGATGGGCAGACCTCTATCTATTAATATGCTAAAGTTCTTACGCATCTCCACAGTTCTACATCTCAAATTTCTTTTTTACATTTAAGGCGGCCTAAACCCTGTACAGTACAAAATAACACCAAAATGACTCCAAAACATATAATATGGACTCTAAATAATGACTAATATCATTTTTAAAATCCATATAATCCATGTCAAAGAAATTGAGGCGAGTTACATGTCAGGATTGACATGTGAGTCAAAACAAGAAAAGAGAGATTTGATCGGTGAGGGAGGTATGAGTGAGAGTTGTTGATCTATCTCAATCTGACTGAACCAAAGATAGAGGTGCATTCCATGGAAATAAAAAAATTGGACAAATACAGATTGGCGACTGGAGGTGCATTGGGATTGAGTTATTTTTGACCATCCGGTAAGTCGGGATCTAAAGACACGACATAAAACTCTTTATGGAGTCACTGAGATTTTAATCGCAACATTGCTGTCAGACAATTTTTTAATTCAATCTCGAAAGGAGACTAGATATTGTTGGAGTTAAGAAGCTTTTGGTTTTGTTCAGACAAAACAGTGGCAATGGGATTTGATGCAAGGAAGAATTGGAGGTTAACGAAGATGAGGAAAAGATTATGTATGGAGTTTGTTGGAGTGGAGAAGAGAATAAGACAAAATAGCTTTGTTTAATTCTTGGTGTCGGAAGAGGAACCAAGATAAGGTTAAAGTTGGACAGGTAGAGAATGTTAGTGGACCTCAACTTTAAATTTTGTTACACAACAGCCCACTCCAAAGCTTCAAAATACCTTCATAAAGAAAAGTTAATTAATTTTGTTTGTGAAATAGGAAAATAAAACATAAGGCATACGAGTTTATAAACCAAGTCGGATACTTTCATAAAGCACATAAAGCATATGTTACAGGTCACATAAGTTTAGGTAAAATTTATGTCACATATTACTAACAAAAAAATAGATAACACATATCATAAGTTTTGGTAGTTTAGTTATAGGTTCCTTTTTAAAAGAAATCTATTTGAAACGAGAGATTGATTCCACAGTTTTTATTGTGCTATCATTTTATTATGTTTCTTATAAATATTTTTATTCTCTAACTTTTTTCTTATCATTATTGTGCTGTTCTTTATATATATATAATTGTTTATTTTGTTATATGGTTATTGTTCTATCTTTAAAAAATTGTCAAACAAGTAAACCACTATATGAATAAATAAAGTGAAATTCTATTTATTTAATTGTTCATGTATGATATTTTAAAAAAGAATTGAAATGAAAGGCCACAATTTCATAATTTATTTTAGGCCACTAAAATAGTCGGTCGGTGCTGTTAAAAACTTCTAAAGGTTTTTATATAGAGGATGTCACAAGCTTAATGAATCATTTGGTGCATCAGAAACACAAGAAACAAAAAGATAGTTAAACAAAGATCGGGGTAAAAAAACTAAGGCAAAAACATATTGTTTGAAACATGTTGATCTGGAATAAAATTTGTTTTAAACGAAAACACAAAAAGAATAGAGATCAAAGAAGAAATGTAAACTAACAAATGTACATGAATCACAACTTAAATCTGTTAATGATCTTTTTAACATTGTTCAACATATACAACAATCTAATTTCAATATGTCTAGCAAGCGACAACATTGATGTACACTACGTACAATGGATACAAAACTATTTAATAACAACACTGATGAAGGCTTACAACATCTGCACACAACAGTTGAAGTGTACAACAATAACATTTATGAATACAACATAATAATGTTATTCAGAGGTAAGACATAAGGTTAGTCATGCATATTTTGTACATGTTTGGATAGATAATATGCACAATCAAACTAAATATGTTCACGAGTTTAAGGTAACAAACTATCAGCTTACACTTTAACTTATTACTAGATTTTGACCCGCGTTTTAAAAGCGGGGGATATTTTATGATGAAATTTTTTATTAACAATGTTAAAAAAAAATTATAAGATTTTTTTCTATTTATAAAAAATAAAATTAAATCATCGCTTTTAAACTCGACCCAAACCTGCAATCGAATTGGTAAACTTGGTGATCCAATATATAATCCAATTTAGATTTTAAGAAATATATATTATTTAAAAATCCGATAAAACTAGCAAAAAAAACAATAAAAATCTGAGGCTAACCGGGTGAACCGATGAGTAACTAATATGAAACTAAATATTTTAATAATTTTATTTTCATATTAATATAATTATATGAAAATCAAAATAGTATAACCGGTTATGTTTATTAAAAAGATTTAAATTTGAAATAAGGTATAGTTAATCTCTTAATTTGTCTCACATTGAATAATGATCAATTTAATATGTTATACTAAATTGATCAAATATTTTAGTTCAATTTATTTTGTATTTGATAATTATTGTGTATGTTTCATAGAATAATCCACAAAAATTTTAACCGTAAAAACATCAAGCATAATTCATAATAATATAATCAAATATTATAAATATTATTTGTAATCTATTTAAAATATAAACATTCCACCTATTTAAAACACACAACCTATCATATAGTATAAGATTCTTTTTGATTCACTATGGTAACAAAAACTTTCTTTGCCAAGTATATATGAATTATTTATGTATACTAAATGTATTTATATATTTTGTAGCAATCAAATATTAATTATTTTTGACCAAAATAATTAATGTTGTTACATAAATATAAGAATAGTATTCTTTTGTAAATAACTTAAAAATAAATGGCAGAATCCTAAGAGGGATTCTGCTTTAATAGTATAGATGGTTCCTAAAATTAAAGAATGACATGACTTTGTAAATAATTCAAAAATAAAGGCAGAATCCTACGAATGATTATGTTTTAATAGTATAGATAATGCCAAACTAAATTTACAAGTCATCCCTACACCATTGAAATCCAATGTGACACATGTTATTATAAACAGATTAAAAGCTTTGTTTTCATGAGTTAAACAATATATTTAACCTTTGAGATACTGTGGAATTATCATTGGTTGATATATCATGTTTTTATTGGTTTTTGACTATGATATAAGTCTTATTTAATGTCTTTATTCTATGTTTGAAGTTTTTTTTAGAGTCTTTGCAGGTCTAGCTAGGTACGTTTCTTTTGGAGCTATTTGGAGCATCAAGAGAACTGAGTCTAAAAGGATCATCTCAAAACTGCACTTATGTAGGGTAGTGTCGGTCTATACCCCCTTGATGTTGCTTGATACCCAACTCTGCAGAAATATGTAGATGCGTAAAACTTTAGCAACGGATTGAGGTTCCCACCAATGGACGAAGCTCAAATTATAACAGAAGATACAAAATTTAATTAGCTTTCTAATGTCACTAGTTTGAGGTCAATCAAACGTATGCGTATTTTACTGAAGAGTGGTTTGATTGATGCGTGAGGATGAAACTGTCAAGATTGTGGTATGGTGTCGAACGACACTGCAAGGGTGAGGAACGACACCCATTATCCACAGAAACCAAATCTTGATTTAATGAAGTTTCTAGAATTACAAGATGCCCCATAAGTCTCTAGTATTTGCAAAGAAGTCTCTGGTGCATTTTAGACTTATATTATGTTTTCTTAAATTATTGTTGATGCTAAGCTTTGTTTTAGACTGGGAGAGAAGAGAAGAAATCTATTGGGAGTCTTCTTGGAACTCTAGTATTTCTTACTTTTATTTTTATTTATTTTATTCAAATTATTGTTATGTTTTGCATGATCATGTCTAATTAATAATTTTTTAGATCTAGGGATGTTCTAGAGTTTATGATGAATTGTTGATTGATAAATATTCTAGGGTAATCTTATTATATCCTTCACCAAGATTGCTATTATTGCTTATTTCTAGAATAACTAACTATAAATTTGATCCTAGGATAGTTATGAGACACAAGAGTGTAATTAGTTACATGAATTGAATCTTACAAAGTTAAATATTTATTTTTTAACGAGAATTGATCTAGGAATGTAGTGAACTAATCAAATTGGAAACTAATGCTTGTTTGATTCATCGAATTCGCAAAGAGAGTTGATATTTGATTAGGGTTAGGCATTTGATAGTTTATCGCAGCAAGAGCTGGGTAGCTTACTATTTAATTCAAGTTCTAAGATTATTCTTAATAAAATCCTTAGCATCTAATGATCCCATCTCTGATTGCCTATTGAATTTCCTCGAATCTAATATTTTATCTATCTGCCTCACAACATATCTATTTACAGCTTTATTTTATGATTTCAACTTTTTTGGCTTACCTTAGCTCAAAATCATAAGTTATATTGTGTGATCTCCATTCTATGTGGATTCGATTTTTAAGTACTACGATGAACATCTTATTTGAGAGAATAACTTAAAGATTAATTTAAGCATATCAAATTTGGAATTGTTGCCATGGACATTTATTCACTATTAAACTAGGTGTAAGGTTTAGTCTAAGTCTTTATGTTTTAGTCTAGTTTTTTTGTTTTAGTTTTTATGTTTCTGTAAGTTTTCACAAAAAAAAAGAACAAAGAAGACAAATCGAGTACACGCATTAACCGACACATGACCAATGTCGGTCGATACCCCTTTCTACATGAGCATCAAGCGACACATGGTCAGTGTCGATCAACACTCATTTCGTTCTCAGGTACAGACTCACATTTCCATTATTTTTATTACATTTTATCTATTTATTTCACCAATCTCATACTATATAACATTGAGGACAGTGTTGTTTAATTATATATGTAAGAGGTTTTTCTGATCTTGTGTTCTCTTTTTAGTGTCATTTGATCGTTTTATTGTCAAAATAAAATCAGTTGGAGATGATGAACTTTTTCTTGGAACTAACCACATAACAACTCTCTAGCACCATTCTTTGAGTTTTGATTGTAGGGTGCACTGAATGGAAACACCAAAGCGGATCGAATTGACAGTTACATTCACGCTTACTATGAGTCTCTGAAAGAACCAAAGCAGTCATCCAACATAATCTATTCAATATGCTTGTCTTGGGCTTGGTATGCACTGGATCGGGTTCGTCATTCACGCCTGGAACGCAAAAGTCTGTGTGTTTCTGGTTCTCTTCTCGCTTCCCTTCAGCATCAAAAAGAGAAAAGATTTAGATGATTTTATGCGTATAAAAAGAGAGGAAAATTTCCAAAGATCTCATTAATTTACTACAGTGGAATGATCATACAAAGCTGGAACAAAGTGGTAGAAAAATTTCATGTAACCCAATTATTCACCTTCACTTTGTAGTATAAAGGTGCAGTGCATTATTTATGGATCAAATCCACAAGGACTCTATGTTTTCACACAATAGATTATCGGTTTCAAATTAAGTTATTCAGTAAATAAGAAAGCAATAAAAGACAATAATTAAATTGAGTTGTAAATGAGATGGAGAAAGCACCAAATCTAGGGAAATCAAACATGCAATTCAGAACTGCAATCAATAAATGCTAATGGGTTATTACAAAAGAATCTAAAACTCAAAACTCAATATTAAATTCAACCAACTATCATTGCATAGATTTTTTATGCTATATCTAGAACCTAGAATACCAACTCTGGTTGTGAATAATTCAATTATATATATTGTGTCAAAATATGAATCTCGTTCATTAATGGGAAGACCTCAATATATTTCTAAACTTCTGACGCATCTGCACAGTTCTGCGTCTCAAATTTTCTTTATACATCCAAGGCGATCTAAAACCTGTACAACACAAAATAACACCAAAATAACTTCAAAGCATATAATATAAACTATAAATAATGACTTGTAATGGTCAAAACCCATAAACCATGATATATCATTGCTCTCACAGAAGTTGACGAGAGTTACGGGTCGGGATTGACATAAAACGAAAATACAATAAGGATCGAACAATAACATTGCAAACGAATAAAGAATAAAAAAGATCAAAGAAGCAATGCAAACTAACAAATGTACATAAATCACAACTTAAAGCTGTAAATGATCTTTTTAATATCATTCCGCATATACAACAACCTAATTTTGATATGTCTAGCAAGCGATAACATTGATGCACACTACGTCTGATGAATACAGAAGTATTTAATAACAACACTGATGAAGGCTTACAACATCGACACCCAATAGCTTAAGTGTACAACAATAACATTTATGAATACAACATAATAATGTTATTCAGGGGTAAGACATAAGGTTAGTCATACATATTTTGCACATGTTTTGATGAAAAATAAGCACAATCAAACTAGACATGCTGAGAATGCATAAACACATCACTCCATGAGTTTAAGGTAACAAATTATTAGCTTACATTTTAGCTTATTATAATGTCAAACTACAATTACAAGCCAACCCTACACCATTGAAACCCAATGTGACACATGTTGTTATAAATAGATTAAAAACTTTGTTTTCATAAAATATACTTTACTTTCTAAAGCACAAAATGTCTCAGGTTCCATTTAAAAGTGTATTATAACATATTAAATTACATATATTGATGTTTAACATTTGTTGCTTTTAAAAGTTTTAACCTTTGCTTCTTGAAACTTTCGTCGATTGTATCTAGTTATGATACATTTAATAAAATTTATTATATTTATTGATTTTTATTTCACTACAAAGTTAGGTTGTAACACGTTTACATGTATGAATATTGACACTAAAATGAAAAAAAAAAAGATAAAATGACACCTCCATAAACTTTCTTTCAAAATTTAGGAACGACATGCTTTAATGTTTATAATTTATCTAAGATGAAATTAAAGACCAAAAGAAGGGCAAGTTGATCTGTGGATGGTAGATAAGAGTGTCATGTTGGTTAGCTTGATATTATATATCAACGTCAAAATGCAGAATGCAATGCAGTTAAAATGCAGAAGAAACACAGATCAATTAATATGCAGATTATCATGTATTTATTTGTCATTCAACATTTTAATGCAGATCATTTAATTTGCAGTCAAGTCTGCATGCAGAATATTACTACAAAGAAAATTATTGATCTGCAAAAATCATGAAAAACTGATGAGATTTATGCAGATGACCAAAATATGAAAATTTGATTATTTTTATTAATTATTAATACACAATCTATTTTTGTATCATTTATTTTCTTTTACTTCACTAAAATCATATATAATATTCACAATAATAGAAAAACATATATACTATAGTTCATTTTATTTTTATTTTTGATAATAAGGAATATAATTAAAATAACAAATACTTGTTTATAAATTGTTATTTTATAATATTTTATATAACTTAGTTTAACAAATTCATATATATGTTATTTGATAATTTAAAATTCATCATCTGTTAAGAACTTATATTTTCAGTTTAGATATATCATTTAAATTAGTTTTATTTTTTCTAACATTTTCAAAATATAACAATTTAGTAAATTTATTTTTCAAATAATTTTACATTTGTTTTGTATATTCTTGTTTAAGCATGTTCAGTTATATTTATCTTTTATAACATTTTAGTTTATGTGATTAAAATTCAGATTTATTAAAACATAAATGTATATTTTTTTATTCTAACTTTTGACTATAATATTTTCTGTTTTGTTTTTACTATTAAAATAAAAATAAGAAAATAATACTATCATAAAATGATTTGATGAATATAATATAAAAATAACCTTTTCAATTTTTTAAAAAAATTTTTTTATTAAAATCAATGTTTCAATTATGAATATCATATTAGTAAAATAAATTAAGTATATATTATAAATTATATTAGAAATTTACGTATAACTATACGTAAAATATTTAAACTATTCAGCTTTTTGGTTTATTCGGTTGGATAGGTTTATATACCGAAATCATATACACATACTTGATCTGCATGATATGTGTTTGTTATGCTTGATCTGCGTCGTCCATCCAGAGCCCAAACGTAAGATGACTGAAAAAAATAATACCATTCAACGATGAAAAGAAAAGAATAAAGAGAGAGAGAGAGAGAGAGAGAGAGAGAGAGAGAGAGAGAGAGAGAGAGAGAGAGAGAGAGAGAGAGAGAGAGAGAGAGAGAGAGAGAGAGAGAGGGAGAGAGACTGGCCAAGCCAAATCAGAACGTGAAGAAATGAGAGAAAGGGACGAAAACCTTAGACTTAAGGAGAAGTTGTTGGAGATGAGCTTGGTCTCTCAACAAGGCTTATTAGTTAATGAACTCAGTCCATTTAAAAGTCATTAGAAAATCCTATACTTTACCTTTGTATAAACAAGAAGTCATTCCCTCTTTAAAAAAAAATCATTTTTGGGACCTTTGGACTGACTTTGGGAGAGATCCACCACATTTTCTGGAGAGAGAATACTTTTAGAGAAAACCACCTAGGCACATGCCTTTATCTAAGCACTTTTGTCCCTTTTTGTGAATTACAGTTGGATTGATCTCTATTCAAAGGGTACGTAGGAAGCCATTTATCGGATCCAGCTATAATCTATAGAACCTATTTTACTCTCATTTGTCCAGTTCAAGCTCAGCAAAAAGACTTTTCGTAAACCCACCATCGAAATCGGTCTACTTCCAGTACCACACCGATTTAAGATTAAACAGTTGGCGCCCACCGTGGGGCGTGGGGAAGTACCTTCATAGAAACCTGAACCCTAAAAATGAGTGAATGACAAATTTCATATGTTACTCGTTACTTTTTACTTTTACTCGTCCAAAAAAAGAAACTAAGTGAATAACAACTGCATCTGTTGCTTGTCACTTTTACTCGAAAAAAACTGAGTGAATGACAAATTTCATCTGTTACTCGTCAGTTTTACTCGTCCAAAAAAAAATGAGTGAAATGACAAGTCTCATTTGTTACTCGTCACTTTTACTCGTAAAGACGAGTTTACCATGTTTATCTTCCTCTACACTAAACCAAATAAATTGGTTGTTTTATGTGTCGACATAAAAAAAAATTATGCCGAGGATTTTAATTCGTGAAAGATAAAAGTTTATGGTTCAATCTTAATCCGCAAGTGGGCCCGACATACCACTCTTTTGAATACATAAAAAGTACACAAAAGGGAGATCACGTCGCAACATCTGCACATTGACCTTGTAAAGAAGCTTATTAAAGCTCACACGATTTGATGGATTATTCTCGGCATATCGTGTGTGAAGAAAACCCACAAGATGATGAACACAAATCCCAAATCAAACTTTCTTAGAGCACTGCTCTGCTTCTCGGCTCATTATCAAGTTGCTTGACACTTCTGAATTACTCGGCATCAAGTTCCTCTTCACCGACTTATCGTGTGAGATGCCGAGTACATCATCTCTTTGTCACCATGATGAAAAAAAAGGAGGATAAAGCATATTATTTTGCTCGGCCACGATTTTGCTTCATGACTTTTGGTCGTCAATAATTTCACTATAGCGAGTAAAGCATAATCACTTTGGGTCATTGCTGACTTGGAAGAACTTTCAAAAGTCTTTATTGGCTTACATGTTGACTTATCCACATCGTATCATCTTGCTCGGTATTATCTAACTCATCAACTCAAGTGT
Organism: Sinapis alba; assembly: GCA_012274485.2. NCBI lineage: Eukaryota > Viridiplantae > Streptophyta > Magnoliopsida > Brassicales > Brassicaceae > Sinapis > Sinapis alba. Next base: position 32,838 of record MU106393.1, on the reverse strand, counting down.
GAACGCATCAGACAACTTCTTTATGGGTCTTAAACTCGTCCAGAGACATGTCAACAGCTCGGACAAAAGTGAGTGTCTTATTGAAGACAGAGTCATTTTCTGGTCAAAACACTGCTTTGAAAAGTCAGCAACAATAATGACAACAAGACATTTCCTCGGCATGTTATCTTGATCGTCATCATTTGAGGATTATGAGACTTGTTCGGCAAGAAAACGAGTAAATTAATAAATCAGTGTGGAGGAGTCAGGACCTGCTATATGAAAAATGCATGCTTTTGTCACAGCATCTCGCTCAGACAAGAAGACCGCGTCTCGGAGCACTTACTCGGCATCTCTTCATTAAGCTCCTCACCAAGCTGCTCGTCTTCATCAACCCGGCACCATGCTAAAAGTTTAAGGTTCCATCTTGATTGGCAAGTGGGCCCAACATACAACTCTTGCTATTCATCAAATGAAAATTGTGTATGACAATTGTGTATGTTGCTTCACTTTTACTCGTCATGAGTGAATGCAGTTGCATATGTTTCTCGTCAGTTTTACTCATCTCGTGTTAAGTTGTGTTTGTTGATCTTCATGTTTAATCTTCGGGAGTGAATGACAGTTACATTCATTTCTTGTCACTTTTTCTCGTCGTGAGTGAATGACAGTTGTGTAGGTTGCTCGTCACTTTTACTCGTTTTAAAAAAAATCATTGCATTTCAGCCTTTGCCTAGGTATGGACACCGAGGTTAAAGTAAAACTTTGCCTTCTTTAGGTATGAGTTTATAAATTTTTCTTTTACAAGACACGAGTTTGACGTAAACTCGTTTGTTTCTAGGAATGAGTTTAGTAAACTCTCTTTTTTACTGGACATGAGTTTACATTCAACTCGCCTTTTACTATAAATGAGTTCACATTCAACTCGTTTTCTACTAGGTATGAATTCGGTAAACTCATCTATCACGAGGTGTGAGTTACTCGCCGAGCTATGGTTCTTAGGCACAAGTTCGGTAAACTCGCTTTTCACTAGGCACGAGATATTTTCCGAGTTACAATTCCTAGGCACGAGTTACTCGCCGAACTACGGTCCTTAGGCATGAGTTCGGTAAATTTGCCTTCCCTAGATATTGTAGAGAGTATATATGGAAATTAGCTCAAAACCCTTGATGTACTCTTGTATATATATTTGTACAGACTCATATCAATATATTCATTCAGTTATCTTCTTATATGGTATCAGAGCAGCAAGATACCTAAACCTAAAAAATTTTCTCGCCGCCCACCCCCCTTTTTCAAATCTTCTCTTCTTCTTCTTCTTCATCATGAGCACTTCTCCGGCGACAAGTAATGAGACCATAAACGTCTCTGAAACAACAACACTGCTCAACGTTAATATGAACAACGTCACCAAACTTACCTCCACCAATTTCATCATGTGGAGTCGTCAAGTTCATGCTCTCTTCGATGGCTATGACTTAGCCGGATTTCTTGATGGATCCGTTGTCATCCCTCCCCCGACGCTAACAACCGATGGTGTTACGTCTGCAAATCCACCCTATCTCCTGTGGAAGAGACAAGATCGTCTCATTTACTCGGCTTTACTTGGTGCCATCTCTACTTCACTTCAGCCGCTTCTCTCTACAGCAACGACGGCGTCTGACATCTGGACAACCCTGTCCTCTACGTATGCAAAGCCCAGCCGTGCTCACTTCAAGCAATTGAAGCAACAACTCAAAACATGGAGGAAGGAGACAAAGACCATTGATGATTACTTGCTTGGTCTAACAACACGCTTTGATCAGATTGCTTTACTTGGAAAACCTCTCGATCCTGAAGATCAGATCGAGTATGTAATTGATGGCCTCCCAGAGGAGTACAAGCCAATCATTGACCAGATTGAAGGTCGCGACATCCCACCAACGCTTACGGAGATTCATGAGCGCCTGCTCAACCATGAAGTAAAGCTTCAATCCACACCTGCTACATCTCTTCCGATATCTGCAAATGCAGCAACCTTTAATGGAAACAAACCGGGAAACAACAGCAGGAACAACTCTCGCTATGCAGGTACAAATCGATCTAATCATCGCAATGCACCTACTTGGCAACAACAGCAACACTTCTCACCTCGGCCTGATCAACGTCAATCCCGTGGGTATCAAGGACGTTGCCAACTATGTGGAGTTTTCGGTCATAGTGCTCAACGATGTTCTCAGCTCCAGCACTCTGGTTACACACACGGAAACAACTATGGATCTGCCCCATGGCAGCCTCGCGCTAACCTTGCTGCCGCCCCTTCTTACAGTGCAAGCAATTGGATCCTCGACATTGGTGCCACACACCACCTCACAACAGATCTCAACAACTTGTCGCTTCATCAGCCTTACAATGGTGGCGAGGAAGTAACTATTGCTGATGGTTCCGGTCTCTCGATCTCGCATACTGGTTCTGCCTTACTTCCAACACCCTCTCAATATCTTCCATTACATGATGTTTTATATGTCCCTAACCTACAAAAGAACCTTGTCTCGGTTTATCGTCTTTGTAATACTAACCAAGTATCAGTTGAATTCTTTCCGGCTCATTTTCAGGTGAAGGATCTCAGCACGGGGGCGCGATTACTCCAAGGCAGAACTAAGAATGAGCTATACGAGTGGCCAATCCCATCACCCATCACCTCCTTTCATGCTTTCCCGACGCCTAAAACCACCTCTTCTTCTTGGCACTCAAGACTTGGTCACCCATCTGTTTCAGTTTTAAAGTCCATTGTTTCTGAATTTTCGTTGCCTTTGTCTGATTCTTTACCAAAACATTACTCTTGTTCCGATTGCCTCCTTAATAAAACCCACAAATTACCATTCTCCTCAAACACTATCCACTCAACTCGTCCCCTAGAATACCTGTACTCCGACGTATGGACGTCCCCTTTACTCTCATCGGATCACAACAAATACTATGTTATCTTTGTAGATCATTATACAAGATATACATGGTTCTACCCGCTGCAACGCAAATCCCAAGTCTGTCCAACATTCATGGCGTTTAAGGCTCTCGTCGAGAACAAGTTTCACACCAAAATCGGCACCTTATACTCTGATAATGGAGGCGAATATGTGGGTTTACGGTCCTTCCTGACAACTCATGGCATCTCTCATCTCACCTCTCCGCCACACACACCTGAGCACAACGGAATATCAGAGAGAAAGCATCGACATATTGTTGAAACTGGGTTAACATTACTCAGTGAAGCCGGCGTTCCTAAAGTCTATTGGCCACATGCCTTTGCGACGGCCGTCTACCTCATTAACCGTATGCCAAGTCCGGTGATTCAGAACTCTTCTCCGTTTGCAAAGCTTTTTGGTACACAACCAAACTACCTCAAGCTGCGAGTTTTTGGATGCCTATGCTTTCCTTGGCTCCGTCCATACACCAAAACAAAGCTTGATGATCGCTCCGCAGCATGTGTATTTATTGGTTATTCTTTAACACAAAGTGCCTACTTGTGTTTGGAACCCAAGACCGGTCGCATCTATACCTCTCGCCATGTCCAGTTCGTTGAGGCGACCTTCCCCTACCGCTCCCTCTCAAGCATACACCAAACAGTTCCACAAACTCCGAATCCAGATACACCTGTTTCTCCCTACCCAGTAGCTGTCCCTGTCCCAAACCGGACACTCGTACAAGCTCAGTCACCAGCGCCTCCAAGCTTTGATCATCACCAGAACTTGATGCCTACGTCTTCCTCGACAAGACAAGAGCACTCGTCTATCCCTAGTGGAGACCAGACGAGCTCTGAAAGAAGTTCCTCAGGTATGTCCCCTATACAACCTACTCCGCCTGAAACAGAGACAAACTTCCCTGGTACAATTACCCAACCTGAAACAGAGACAACCTCCCAAACACATGAGCCACCTCCACCTTCACCTAATCCAAACCCGGATCCAGTACCTCCACCCCAACAACCAGAAAATACTCATACTATGAGAACTCGAGCCAAAAACAACATCCACAAACCAACCACAAAATTTTCCCTGCACATCAAAACCACACCTATCATCCCAACCACAGTAAACCAGGCAATGCGAGATCAAAAGTGGAGAAACTCCATGTCTGAGGAGTTCGATGCAGTCACAAGGAATCATACCTTTGATTTGGTTCCACCGGCCCCTCATCAAAACGTTATTGATACAAAATGGATCCATACTTTAAAGTACTTTCCTGATGGTACTATTCACAGGTATAAGTCGCGGCTTGTAGCACGAGGATTGAATCAGCGCTATGGTCTGGACTATGCAGAGACATTCAGTCCAGTTATCAAGTCCACTTCTGTTCGTCTTGTTCTTGGAGAAGCAGTACGGAAAGACTGGGTAATTCGCCAACTAGATGTCAACAACGCTTTCTTGCAAGGCACTCTTCAAGACGAGGTATATGTGTCTCAACCACCTGGTTTTATAGACAAAGATCGACCTCATCATGTATGCAGATTACGCAAGGCACTCTACGGCCTGAAGCAAGCGCCTCGCGCTTGGTATGAGGAGCTTAAACAAACACTTTTATCAGCCGGTTTTCGCAACTCCGTCGCAGACACATCGTTGTTCATCTACCAAAAAGGGACTCACAATGTCTACATCCTAGTCTACGTCGACGATATCATCGTCACTAGCAGTGACAAGCTTCTGGTGGATCGCATTATCGCTAACTTGGGTACCCGCTTCTCAATAAAAGACCTTGGCGATTTATCATATTTCCTTGGGATTGAATGCACCCGAAACACACGAGGTCTCCACCTTATGCAGCGAAAGTATATCTATGATCTCCTAGCCAAGACAAAGATGACAGACTCCAAGCATGTCTCCACGCCAATGGCTACTCACCCAAAACTTACGCTTTCCTCAGGCTCGCCTCTCTCCAGTCCAACAGACTACCGTATGATCGTCGGAAGTCTCCAATACTTGGCGTTCACTAGGCCGGATATTGCCTATGCTGTCAACAAACTCTCTCAATTTATGCATAGACCCACAGACCTTCATCATCAAGCAGCAAAAAGAGTTTTACGATACTTGGCTGGGACTGCGAGTCATGGTATATACATTCGCCGTGATTCTCCCCTGTCATTACATGCTTTCTCCGACGCTGATTGGGCTGGGGATCCCGAAGATTACGTCTCAACAAATGCATACATCATCTACTTGGGCTCTACACCCATCTCCTGGTCAGCGAAGAAACAGACGGGAGTCGCTCGCTCTTCGACAGAGGCAGAATATCGGGCGGTTGCGAACACGGCATCTGAACTTTGCTGGATTTGTTCTCTGCTAACTGAACTAGGCATCAAGCTTCCTGCTGCTCCAGTTATATACTGTGATAACGTCGGTGCTACGTATCTATGCGCCAACCCGGTGTTCCATTCGAGGATGAAACATCTCGCCCTCGATTACCACTTCATTCGTGGTAATGTTCAATCAGGAGCACTTCGTGTCTCTCATGTTTCGACACATGATCAGCTCGCAGACGGCTTGACGAAGCCACTTTCACGTCAAAGGTTCCAAGACCTGTTCAACAAGATTGGAGTTACAAGAGTATCTCCATCTTGCGGGGGGATGTAGAGAGTATATATGGAAATTAGCTCAAAACCCTTGATGTACTCTTGTATATATATTTGTACAGACTCATATCAATATATTCATTCAGTTATCTTCTTATAGATATGAGTTCATAGTCAACTCGCATAGTAAGAGTACAACTTGCTTGGGTCGTCATAAGCATACAAGCAGTGAGTTTTTTTGTCTCATAAATCGTCTTCGTAAAATTTGCAGAGATCAGTTTCATCCCTCTTAACAAATTAGGAGGACTTACTGTTGAAGATGGCTTGGCCTCTCAATAAGGAATATTAGACAATGAACTCAGTCCATTTAAAAGAAAGTCACTAGAAATTTTTAGACTTCATCTTTGTATAAATAAAGAGGCACTTCTTCCTTAAGAAGGATTTTCTTTTGGGGACCCTAGGACTGACTTTGGGAGAGATCCACCATATTTTCTAGATAAAATACTTCTAGAGAGAACCACTTAGGCACATGTCTTTATCTAATCATTTGTGTTCCTTTGTTGTGAACTACAGTTGATTTGATCCTTATTCAAAGGGTATGTAGGCAAGCTATATAAAACCTCTTTTACTCGTATATGTCCAGTTCAAACTCAGCAAGGATATTTTTCCTAAAACCACCATTGAAATCTGTATACTTCAATATATCGCACAATTAAACAGGAGTGCACATTGCTAGTGATGTCTTTAACTTTAACTCCATCTATCTCACCACGTGAAAGACATCCATCTGACTCTTTCTCTTCAATTTTTCTTATTCGTTTATATTTATCTGGACAAGCAGATCAAACTCCACTTAACACGATTTTTTGGAGTTGTAAAAGTAAGTTATAAATAAGTATATTTCGTAAACAATTAAGACTAACTTTTTTACTGAACTTTGATGATCCACGTCATGGCGTCATATTACAGATAATGCAAGAGCACAACTAGCTTGATCGACCAGGAGGTTTTGGAGAAGTTTTTGTTGTGTAGCATGTGGCTAATTAAGACGAAGCTGTGAAAAAAGTTCGAATACAATTTAAAACAAAGTTACTGTGTTATATATATTCATACTTTTGAAATATAGAAGTAATAAAAAAGGCTGAGTTGTAATATGTAATAGTATACTGCTTCATGCAGGTCTTTTCTAATGAAAATGTATAAATTGAAGTACATGCAAAAAGACATTCTACAATTACCGTGATACTTCAAAGGAAAGGTTAATTTATTAATTATTTTGATTAATAAGAAGAATAAATGTATTTGTTTTATGGGTTCAAAGCATCTTTGGTGGAAGATTATTCTTTAAATCAGAATATCAAAAAATTGATTCGGATCTAGAGGAGATTATAGATATAAAGCCTGAAACATTCAGTGTTAACAAAAAAAAATAAAAAAAGGAAATGTTTTTAGAAAATACAATATTAGAGTAGAAAACGAACAATGTGAGAGTAATTTTAGGTAAAAATTATAAGGATATACATGTTTGGATGGTCATAAAGCAGCATATTGTTCTATTTGCTGGTCTTTCTGTTGTGAAAAAAAATAAATTGAAGTATGGAAAGAACACTGCAAAAAAACAGAGCCGTTCTTGTAGTGTAACTGAAAAAGCATTTGCCTTAGACCCCAACGATTATAAACTTTTTAGCCCCCCTTAAGATAGTAAATCACTCATTTAATAGTAGTTTTAATGACTTTGTACATGTGATAAAACGTTAGTTCAAGCCTTTATTTACTAAAATTTTCTTAATTATTTTTCTTATGTAAACAAACATCTTAATAAGTTATATATTTATTTTAAGATTAATTATCTTAGTTTTTTATACCAAAAATTATTTTGTCACTTTGATTTGTTTCAAAATGTATAGGAATTTAGTTAGTTGTTTGTAGGAAAAAGAGAACATTTATGTAAGATATCTTTTAATATTTTTATTTGTAGTTCTTCACAAATTAATGTATAATTTAAATCTAGGGAATTTGCATTACATAACCTAACAAAATACTTAAATTAGGTATATGGAAATTTATTGTACATTTTTCATAAATTCCAAATGTATCCCTATGAAATATATGACAACCAAATTATAAATAACCTTTAGGTTTTTGCCATAAAATATCTTACAATATGTTGTCTCCTTCTTTATTCTTTATCAATTCACATACATTTTTTTTTAATTCTTCAAGCACTTGAATATCAAAAGAAGAATAAAGAACCGTAACTTTCTTCAAGGACCTAGAATTTCCATGATTTAGATAGGGAAAATTCCATATTAATACACAACTTTTATTACTATTTCCAACTTAATACACAACTTTTAAGAATGGCCAGAAAAAAACACAAACTAATTTCTTTTGTTCTTTTAAAACTTCTACTAAATCACGTGTATCCATATTACGTTGGCATGTTAACGCCATTATCAAAACTGTTAAGGCTCCTTAACGACGTTATCAAAACTGTTGACACCGTAACATAATCGTTAATGTTTTGTTTAGCACTAATCCATATCAATTTGTTTACCCTTCTATTCCCCTCAAATAAAAAACCCTAACTTCCACAAAACCTCTCATTGATTTTCACAAAACAAATCATCGCTTGCTTCTCTCTATCGGAATGCTCGTCGTTACAGTGTAGACTCAGCGAGACAGTGACTTACAAATATAAAGATGAGGTAAGAGTGAGAAGCCATCGTGATCACTGTTTTTCGTTACGTAGTTATTTCTTCTGAAAATCACTCATAGTTGTTGTTTATGTTTATAGTGACATTGATGGTGCTTTGAAGCTGAACATTCACTATAGTGGTTCTATGTCATACAAAAAAGAGAAGTTCTCTTACAGTGGTGGAGTTTGTGTAAGAGATTTTCTAGTCGACCCAGATCTCTTGACATGGTCAGTTTTTGAGGAGTTCCTATCAGACAGAGGAATCAAGAGTAAGGTAGAGCAGGTTTGGTATAAGGTAGTGAAAGAAGATATCTCTTCGGCTAGATCGATAAACAAAGACAAAGATGCTGGGATTAGGAAGTTGTGTAAAGAAACTGAAGTTGTTGGTGAAGTTGATTTGTACATCATCTATGGTCAGAATGCGGATGAAGAGAAGAGTGAGGATGAAGAAAAGAGTGATGATGAAAACAGAGAGGAGGTCAGTGATGAAGAAGAAATGAATGAGAATGAAATTAGAAAAGAACAAGAAAAAGCTGCAAGTGGTCATCGATCGGAGGATGAAGAAAATATTTTGGGTCAAGGAACTGAAGATGTTCGTTTCCAAAATCTATTTTCACAGGCTGCACAGACAGAGTGTACACAACCAAACCTTGCTCCTGCTGAAGAAAGTGAAAGCGATAGTGAAGATGAGAGGCATGTTAGAAGAGATGAGTATCCTGATTCTCCAGTTAATACAGATGAAGAATGGGCAAATTTTCACAAAGAAGGTAGAAATACAAGAAGTAAAAAGAACGCAACGTCACATAGAAGCCGTGCTGACTACGATAAGCCTCCATATCTGTGGCTAATGCAAACTTTCAATAATGGTGATGAGTTCAGAGATCAGTTGCTAAGGTATGTGTTGAAGACACAGTTTAATGTCAAGCTTAATAGATGGGAGTCAACAAAACAAGCAGCTGTGTGCACCCACGATAATTGTAAGTGGAGGATATATTGTTCAGTTGAGAAACCAATTCGAAAGTGGATGGTTAAAGTATATGAAGACATCCATTGCCATTTGCCAACAGGAAGAGTTCGGATGTTGAAACAAGGTACTATCGCAAAACTGTTCAAAGAAGAAGCTAGAAGACGACCTGAAATAAGGAATGAATATGTGATTTGTTTTTTTTGTTTTAAAACTCTAGTTATGATGTTATCTTTGGATGTTTGTCTTCTGTTTCAGAACTCGTTACTAAGTTTTTAAAATTCTAGTTATGAAGATGTCTTTGAATATTTGTCAAGTTTTTAAAATTCTAGTTACGAAGATGTCTTTGAATACCACAATCAGACATGACTAACAAGACAAGCACATAAGAGCAACAACTAATTACTATAAGCCATGGACAATCACATAAAAACTCCAACAAAATCCACCTACGATAGGATTATAAATTTTCACAGCTGATGTTAGAAGATATTGTTTCTTCTAGAACAAGACACACAAAGCTCTGTTTTATAATCAATGTGCTCTGTTTTTATGAAAGAAAACAGAGTATTACAGAAACTTATTTTTATTGAATATGAAAAACAACTTGTAGTTTTTACATTATGCCAACAACGTTTTTAATTTTTTTATAGTCACAAGTTCAATTTTCAACTTTTTTTTGTTCATTCTCCATTGTAGTCAATATTTTTGATTTCTCTACTCTTCCTTCATCTACGCCACTGTCAACTTCAACCAAATTATAATTTCCTATTTCCTGCATCTTCTTCAGCTTTGATTGTAACCCAACAATCACACCTTCTTTTATCTTTCAAAAAAAAACAATTACACCTTATTCCCAGATTATCGTCCACACAAACACTTTCATGAGTTTTGGCTTTGATCATCTCTTTCTATCTCATTCCTTCTCTCTCTGGACCTCTTTCCCACTCTATTAATCAATGAAGATAAATTAGGGTTTCATTTGGAAATATTTAAGCTTAAGGTTAGTTTATTAACTATGGGTTAATATTAAACGACAGAAATTAACGATTGTTTAGGATGTTAACAGTTTTGATAATGGCGTTAACATGCCAATGTAATATAGATACACGGGATTTAATAGAAGTATTAAAAAAACAAAACAAATTAGTTTATGTTTTTTTCTGGTCATTCTCAAAAGTTGTGTATTAAATTGGAAATAGTAATAAAAGTTATGTATTAATATGGAATTTTCCCATTTAGATATCAAAAGGTTTCATATTTGTGTCCCAGTAAGGCTTCCTCTCTACTGTCGTGATACCATAAGTCCCCACCTCCACCTCCATTGCCGCCATCGTCATTCCGTCCGCCTCCACCTTCATTGCTGCAGTCGTCGTGTTCCCATAAAACGGACATGAAATCCAAATTTTGGCTGATCTTATTTGTCAGGTTATCATCTGTAAAGTCTAGAGCTTTTTGTCGTCAGATTCAGATTATCCGATCATCATTACTATTGTGAAGGTTTATCTCTAATCTTTCATCTGGTCAATGGTTTATGACATCTCGTTTAAATTATTTGGTGGTTGTTGTGTTTCAAAGTTTCTATCTTTCAAGTGTTTTTATGAAAGATCTTGTTTTTGGTTGATGATTGAATATATTTTTGTATCCAAGTTTGATTCTTTTGACTAGAGATATTACCTTATAAGCTGGTTTGTTAGCTTATGTGATGATGTGATGATGAGAATCACCATAAGGTTGTGTTTGATCAATATATTTAGTAGATTCCTTTCATGTATTAACCATCATTGTCTCTCGTTGATAGCGTTTCTTACGATTAGTGAAGATTAAAGCTGATGACGTTATTGTTTGAATTGAGTTGGTATTGTGATCTTGATTGCTTTTTAGAGGCAGAACCTGCAGTAGGTGAACCTGCTTTTAATCAAGTTGAAGGGGCAGCTGGGAAGGTTACTGCTGCGGAAGGTGATAGCACGGATAAAATAGTTGGTGGGGAAGAAGATTTAGGTTCAGTTCCAGTTCCTGAAAGTTTATGCTAATCTTATGAAAACTGAATCACCAAGCTTTTCGTATAAGGTGATGTTGATTTTGATTTTGTGTTTGTGTATAGGTACAAGTTGAAATTCTTTTTTTTATATAAGACTGAAAGGAAACTCGGTAAAGGTGGTTTTGGTCAAGTTTTTGTTGGTCGAAGGGTGAATGGTGGCAGCGATAGGATTGGGGCATGTGGGAACCGAAATCCACACTGTCGATTTATGTAAACTTTAGAAAGTCAGGAAGCCTTAACTTTTCCAAGAGATCCCGGATAATCTGCTTTAAACCAAACGCAACGCAATCAAACGATGAGAACAAACAAAATAGTAAAGAATCGATAAAATAAAAGGAAAGGAAAATAAATCTTATTCTGAACCTGCGTTTAAGCATTTACAAGAAAGAAAGAGCTTTGGCCACAAGAGCTGTTAGCGAGACCCTAGTTCTAGTAACCTAAGATTACAAATCCCTAGTAGAGTAGTAGATTGATGTCAAAAACAGAAATAAAAGCCTATTGCTCTAAGTTTTCTATGAACGCTAAAAAATCTATCCCTTTATCTACAGCCTCATCTTCTCTTATATACTCGTCTTCAATGCGGTTTTGTGTTTCCTTTTATGCCCCTGGTCGAGTTTATCACTTTGGGAATATTCGTTTTTCTCTCGATCTTCATGGTTATCTTCGGAAACTTTGTATTTATCTTCTGATTTCTCAATATTTATCCTTGTGTTAATAAAGATAGACCGTTGTAACACCACTGGGTTAGGTTTTGTATGAAAACGTAAGCATGCTTTTTAGTCGCGTTTTAGGTCTCTCGGCCATTTTTCCAACTTTGAGCATTTTCTACTTTCTCCAAAAACCGTCTTTATACGACGTCGATTTTAAGCACGGGTTCAAACTTCTCGTTTAGCTTATGCAATTTTGGAGTTAAGCCAATGGTTGCCGCTTTACACGATAGGTTTGAACTTTATACCAAAAATGAGTCTTTGCGGTTTTTATCATAAAGATCCAAAGGTAACTCCGATTGAGACGAAACAAAAAGCATTTCGATCGCGATTCAAAGAAGAATGCAAAGGAGAGACACATGTCTCCATATGGCGACCCAGGCATGGAGAGCTGAGGTCGCCATATGGCGATCCGGTCTGGGAGAGTCTAGGTCGCCATATGGCGACCCAAACTGTGTGGGTCTAGGTCAAAAAATTGCAACCCAAGTTGTATGGGTTCAGGTCGCCATTTGGCGACCCGTGTTGTACGAGTTCAGGTTGCCATATGGCGACCCGTGATTCTGGTGCGCAGGTCGCGACCCGTACCTTGCGTGTGCAGGTTGCCATATGGTGACCCGTGCTCTGCGTGTGTGGGTCGCCATATGGTGATCCATGCTCTGCGTATGGGGGTCGCCATATGGCGACTCATGTTTCCCAATTGCAGGTCACCATATGGTGACCCGTGCTTGCTGGGTGCGGGTCGCCATATGTCGACCCATGCTTACAAGTGCAGGTCGCCATATGGCGATCCGTGCTTGCAAGGTGCGGGTCGCTATATGGCGACCCATGCTTCTCAAGTGTAGGTCACCATATGGCGACTCATGCTTCCTAAGTGCAAGTTACCATATGGCGACCCATGCTTCCCAAGTGCAGGTTGCCATATGGCGACCCGTGTTTGCAAGGTGAGACTCACCGTACGGTGACTTGCTCCTTGTTGCTTGATCATTTTTTGAAAACTTTCGTGAGCCGAAGCTTCGGAAGAAGCATTTTCCGAGGACTTGAGCCGTTGATTTTGTCGTGACCGATTTTGACTCCAACGGGGCAAATGCAATTGAACTTGGCATCAAATAGATAGTTAATGATTTATACACATTGATAAAAATGATTTATACACATTAAACCGGTTATACATATGAATTATCTTTGTATTATTCGGTTCTAGTATAAATTCACATACATATACATAAACCATTTTTTGGTTAGCCTCGTCATATTCTGGATTATCTCTTAATTATTCGATTATATTATGCTTCAAATTACATATATTTGAACCATATTCTAGGTATTCTATTCGAGTTAAGTTGCATATGATAGTAAATAATAGAGTCTAGATAACTTGATATATATCCAAAAGCCGATGAAGTGTAAAGCTCGAAGCGAGAGAGGTAGTTAAAAAATTATACATTCGGGTCTGAGTCTACGAAAAAATATAGAGAGAAAGAGAAAGATGTGGATCCTCAGAGATGTATACAAACTAATTTTATTACTGACAAATTATTGACACTGACATTATTCTATTTATAAAATTACACTACAAAAAGATATAGCTTTGTCATGAACCGTCCAGAGCTTCTACGTAATTTCCTTCATGTCAAGCAACCACTTCTACAAATACTTTCAAAATATGCATGACTATCTAATTACTGACGTCATTTTGTATATACACCTAAATGACCCTTAAACCTAATTATAATTATTATTAACAATTTGTAAAATATTTTTTTTTTCAAATTTGCTTAAAGTACCATTAACCCAAGCTCTTAAGTGGGTTTCTTACACTGTTCGCGAACCCCACTAACAGTGTAAGAAACGGTTCCAAAAACTCTTAAATAAGAATCCGAAATCATAAGAAAAAGAATCCGAAATCATAAGAAAAAGAATCTTGAGAAACTAATTCGAAAAGCATGTTTGAAAACGATATAGATCTTAACTAAAACCGTACTGTTGGAACCGTCAGAAGAACCCAAGGTGACAATCTTTATATATAACACAAAAAAATATCGCGATCCAATATGATTTTGAAGATATTCTATAAGATAAAAAAACTTATGACTGACAAGACCTTGCGTTATCTCGCGGTAAATGTTAAAATATCTTCTTTACGAGGCCATTAACATGTGTTTTTATCATTAAATTATTAGTGAAGTGGAGGTTGGGAGTAACGCAAAAATAAAATAAAGAAAGAAAACGAAGGCATGAACCACGTGCGCTATATCTAACCGATACACATTATTAATTCTTTTAAAGTTCACATGAAATATCATTTTATCATTACCTCTTCTAGCGTCTCTTCTCTCTCTCTCACTTCCTCTATTTCTTGATCTCTCTGCTTCATCGAAAAAATAGACAAAACATGTCTAAAGTTAACACAGAGCTCGACTTCTTCGGACTTGACCAGAATCAGACTCCAAAGCCCAAGTTCAAGAAATCTCTCGACCGTCGTCGCAGTTTCCGAGGTTCGTTTTACCGTTTTATCTTTCTCATTTTCTTCTACTTGTTTTATCTTGTCTTGAACCATTTGTTTTTTTAACTTTCATTACAGAAATGCAAGGTGCGATTTCTAAGATGGATCCAGAGATTATCAAATCACTACTAGTTTCTGGTGCTAACCGTTCCGAGTCATCCACCAGATCGCTTTCAGTTCCATCTACTCCCAAGGAGGATCATCCTCAAATACCGTCTTCTCCTGTCCACGCGCCTCTTTCCAGGTTTTTTATTTTTTTATAAAAATATTTTGTCATTTTGGCGCAACCAAAAAATAAAACATAAGATTATTTGATTTCCTCAGGCCTAGTATGGAACTTGTCTCTGGAACTGTTCCTATGACCATCTTCTACAATGGAACCGTTTCAGTTTTCAAAGTGTCTCCTAACAAGGCTGACGATATTTTGAAGGTTGTCATGGAAACAACACCAAAGAATGACAAATCGATGGAGAAAGATATTTCGGTAATCCCTCCGACCACCCTACGGTCAAAGCTCTTTGGCAAGAATCTAGAAGGAGGTTAGTAATAAATTAATAATGAGTACCCTAGTGCTTGATTCTTCAAAAGTATGCTAGTTATCTCATGTAATCTTAAAAGGGTTTGTTGTTAGCAACATGAAAATTTATATGAGTTTCAAAAAAATAAAACATGAAAATCTATCTAGACAACTGACTTGAACCATGGAGGACCGATCCACTAATTAGTTTTAGCTATAATCTTTGAATCTATTGGGTTAGATGTGCTTAAACCTAGAATCAACTAATGATAACTGAATGGGTCAATCTTCCTTTATATTATATTTATTTTCTTTTAACTTCATGCTAGACTTTGTTTTTAGAAAGCTTTTTTAGATGATGCATGATTCTTTAAGCATTAATTTTAGAATATAAGATAAGAACTGATAAACTAGATTATGGATTTGATTAGACGGTTAGATTAAATTAGATGAATTTATAATCTAAAACTAGTTGGAGATAAATAGACTTATTTTCTAATATATTATTAAGATCTTTTCGGTTTATGATTTGATTTGAGACTGTATGTAACAAACTATGTTAATTGGTTATGAATTGTGAGTTGAAAGTGTAATCTTTGTATCTGATAAGGAAGTATTTTTTGTGTGTGTACAGATCTTCCCATCGCAAGGAGAAAGTCACTACAAAGGTTTCTTGAGAAGCGCAAGGAGAGGTAATTGCTCTCCTACCATCCAAGGATTAACCCCAAAACAATTAAACTAAAAGGTTTCTTATTCTTTCTCTGTGTCGACATTCACCCATTTTTATACGAGTATTTCATTCAAAACCCATGTGGTTGTTCAGCGAAGCACATGCTTCTACGTAGACATTGTCGAGCTATACGTATATTTTTAAAAGCTTAGGTTATTGACTTATTGTAGAACTGCAAAAACGTGTTGACTTTAGGTCTCTCTTTTATTACTCCCGACAAGTAATATCTTTCAAAATGATTTTATAACTAATGATGAGAAAATGAGAAGAAACACCGAAAGAAACTAAACATTTGTTTGTATTATTCGTACCATGCGGCCAAGAAAGATTGACGTGTTCTAAATAAGTTACTGTTTCTATAAAACGCGTTCTCACATTTCCTTTTTACTTTTTGTTTGCAGATTAGTATCCACATGTCCTTACTTTCCGACATCAGACTAAAACGAAACTCTCATCACTTTCTTCTTTTGATTGAGATTGAAACCAAATCAGTTCATTTGCCTTTGGCTTCTTCCCAATCTTTTGGAATCTCACAACAGACACATCTTTAGTATATTACGTTTCTTTTCTAAGAATATACTCTCTTATATAAGTATGTTGCTTATCTTCTTAAATGGTTATTATTATCTCTAATATCAAGACTCGGACACTTTGCGCTATTATATGGAGTAATTATTAATATTTCCACAACCTTTGTTGTTATTTTAAGTATTTGGAAAAGAAAATGTACACGCCTCTGGGCTTCTCGTGAAGCTTCTGATTGCGTGTTCAAATAAAATGTCTATTATCCATCTTTTATTTTTGCGTCTAGGATTTTATATATTCTCGTTTGGTCTAGTTTTTCGTTAACATTACAACAAGATAGAGTAAAGATAAATAGTGTTTCGCACGTGAATGTTATTTTTGACATAACCCATAATTTAAGATAGCGTTCCGTATATGTATTGCTATGTCTGTTTATTTAGTTTTCAAAATGCATATATTTAAATAGCACATATGACATTAAAACGCTGTGTAGATGTAGAGGAGGACAAAATAATTCATTTACCGCTAAAAGTAACCTATAATTGCGTGTTCAAATAAAATGTCTATTATTCATCTTTTAACTTTGCGTCTAGGATTATATATACTAGGAACATAACATCCACGTCGTGGACATAGTTAGAACTCTATCTAAATATGTAGAAATAATGTTATGTTTTGTTATAATCTTTAGTTTTCTAAAATTTATATTGTAATACGATTAAGGGAAAGTGATGAAGTGTGCTACTTTTTTTGTTTATTTGGTCTTATTTTATCTAATCACATGAAGTTTTGTTTTAAATTTATGTTTTAGTAGGTACTAATATCACAATGTTCATTTTTTTAAAAAAGTGTGCATGTTTTTCAACCAAATAAAATTTCTTTGTTAATAAGTGTGGGATTTGTCATATTTTTCTTATATATTTGTTGTATATTTATTTTTCATATCTATTATATTTAAAATATAATTTATCTAGTTTCATATAATAATTAGGCTAGTTTAAGATATTAATTTTGGATAGTATAATTGTATCTTATTTGCAAAAAGATATTCTATAAATATCTAGATAAAAAGAATTTCTTTTTATAAATGCAGTTTTTATGGAACGTAATTTTCTTTAATTAAATAAATTCATATTATTTTTAGAAATTTTAAGCATGTATATTACTATATTATTTTATTGCTACATCTTAACTTTAATACACTATCTTAAAATCATATATATATATAGCTTGAAACTTAGAATATTATCTTTTACTCTAATACATTTAATTTTTGGAAATATTTATATCATGAATTATGATATACAATTGCATTTCTCTTTTTAATGCACTTACACTTTATTTATGTTATATTGTGCAGTTCATGATTCTATTATATTTTATTATTTATAATTATATGTATAACTTGTTTACATTTATATAATACATTAATGTGATTATTTAAAGCTAAGGTGTAAAATATAAAACTTTTTGAAATTCTTTTATATTGAAAATTAATTGGTAATTATATAAATTAAAATTATTATATAATAATACTTTAAATGCATTTTAAGGGGAATAGAATTTTACCATAAATATGATATCATTTTTCAAATTTATTTTTAAAGGATAACAATTTTCATAAATACCTTAAGTTTTTGATAATAAAAAAAATACTAAACCAACACTGCTGAATCATTTATATGTTAAAATTATTTATAGAAGTTTATAAATCCAAATTTACCCCTAAATACTAAATCATAAAAAATAATTACTAAAACCAAATTTCAAATGTTAAATTATTTTTGATTTAACGTATGTTTAAAAAGTGGTATCCAACTTATAATGTTTAAAATAATTTCTCCATTCTCAACTACTATCATGTTACTCATAACTTTATTTGTTGTATGTGGTAAAATAGATTTTATGTTAAATGTGTTTTAAGTTAAAATTACATATATGTAAGTTAAGGTATGTAGATAAATTTTTGTAATTATTTAAACTGAAAATTAATTGGAAATTACATAAATATAAATTATTATATAAATAACACTTTTAAAAATGACCATTCTTAACTACTACCATATTATTCATAATTTTCTTTTGATGTATATGGTAAAATAGATTTATGTTAAATTAATATACTTTTCTAGTTTATTGTAATATTGTTACATAATTGAATTCTATTATATATTGAATATCTTTATATTTAATGTAAAATTATGGTTTAGTTGTAAAAAATACATGTATATATGTTTAGTTTTACTATTGTAACTCAATAATTTAAAATCCAGAATTCTTATATAAACAAATTTTTTAATATTGTCATAATATTGTGTTTATCTATTATTTTGTTGGAAATTGCAGATGTTATTATCACGAATAAATTATTTTATATTATTATGCTTAATATTGTTAGTTAACTATTATAGTTACAATATACTTGAAAATTATTTTTCAGTATTATTTTTAATCTATTTTCGTTTTTATTTAGTTAAAATATGTAGTACATATTTATGTGTTAATGGTTATTTGAATAGATTTTAGTGTTTGGTGAAAGAAAAAAATAGACTTTAATGTTTAGTTTAATGAAATTGATGAGGTGGATAACCTTAGAGGAGAGAAAACTCTCTCATTATATATATGATTTTTTTTTGGTCTAGCTTTGTCGTTAACATTACAAAAAAATTCAGTAAAGATAACATAGAAAATAGCGTTTTGTACATAAATTCTATTTTTGATATAATCCATAGTTTAAAATAGTGTTTTTGGATGTGTATTGCTATGTTTGTTTTTTAGTTTTCAAAATGCATATATTTTATAGCACATACAACATTGAACGCTATGTAAATGTAGAGAGTGACAAGATAATTTTTTTACCGCTAAAAGACTTGGTAAATAAGCACCATCAAATGGGGGTAATTTTTTTTTTTTGGCAAATTAAGGTTCCGGATGGTAACATGTGAGACAACTATGGAATAATTTCGGTGCGATTCTAATAATAACAAAATATATATACATAGGTATATGTAGATATGTTTGTTACTATTAACGATGGAGTGGTCTGTCACTATTTGAAGCCTCCATCTGAAAATTTTAAAAAAAAAAATCTCCTATTTTCCTTTTCTCTTCTTTTCTCCCTATTCGTTCTTTCTTTCTTACTCTCTAGATCTAGGGTTCCCAGACCTATCTCCTAACACATAGAAATAGGGAGAAGACTAACCTTTGTTGATTTCCCACGCGAATCAGTTTCTTCCTTCAGCGAGCTCCACGAGGTCACATCAGCCCAAGAGAAAGCCACTGGAAAAATCCTTAATCTCAGATTATGGATACGATGAGCCCACCGTTATTATGGAACTGTCACCAAGGTCATCTTATGGTTTAGCAAGAAAGAAAGCAACATTAAACAAAACCTCTAGATCAGCTTCTATCTTAGGAGAGCCTTTGTGACTGTCCCTTTTGTCAGTGAAGCTCAAGAAACAGAGATGAAATGGAGAAGATGAAGAAAGAAAGTGTATTCTGTTAGTAAGTCTTATTGATTATGTTACAATGTACACTTATATACTTGTGTATTTACCGGTTTACATAATTGTACCAAGTAAATTTACATTGGTTAACACTAAACCAACTCATACTCATCTTATGTACATTAATATTCTCCCTCAAGATGGCATGTAAAGCGACTATATAGCCATCTTGCTAATAATAGAATTGTACTGATTAGGAAAAAGAGGCTTAGTGAAGACATCCTCAAGCTGATTATTTGTACGAACATGCAGAGTCTTGATTGGACCACACTCAATATGATCACGAACTTGATGGAAATTAATCTCCACATGTTTGGTTCTTTCATGAAAAACTGGATTGTTTTCAATATGTATAGCTGTAGTTGAGTCACAATAGAGAGAAACTGGCTTAGTTTATGGTACTTGCAACTCACGAAGAACACCAGTTAACCATACAACTTCACGAACACCAACTAACATATCTCTGTACTCCAATTCTGCAAAAGAATGAGAGACAACTTGTTGCTTCTTGGACTTCCAAGAGATAAGAGATTGCCCAAGAAAAATACAAAAGCCTGGTGTTGATTGTCTTATATCAGGGTAAGATGCCCAGTCTGCATCCGTATAAGCCTTCAAAGTAAAATTTAAAGTTGAAGAGTATAACAGACCAAGACCAATTGTACCCTTGAGATAGTGTAAGACCTTATAAGCACCTTGTAAATGTGATTGTTTAGGGTCCGAGGCAAACTGACACAGCTTATTAACAACTTATGTGATGTCAGACCGTGTAATCGTGAGATACATCAATTTTCCACCATACATCTACATATACTTCCATCTGTAATAGCAGTCTCTGTAGAATGCTGAACCAATTTAATTCTCGGTTCCATAGGGATATTAGACGGTTTGCAAGCCATAAGACCAGTATCTTCAAGTAGTTCCAAAACATATTTTCTCTGATAAATTGCAACACTAGTGCTCGAGCGAGCAATCTCCATATCAAGAAAATATCTCATAGGGCCCAAGTCTCTCAGTTTAAACGCCTTCTGCAAGTCTTCCTTGAGTTGTTCAACCACTTGATCATTGTTGTTGGCAATGAAAATATCGCCAACATACACAAGCACTACAACATACGAACCAGCAATGTTTCTCACAAACAATGTATGATTAGAATGTGATTTACGAAAACCCAAAGCCCGCAGAGTAGTACTGAGTTTCATAAATCATTGCCTTGAAGCCTGTTATAAACCATACAAAGATTTATGTAGTTTACAGACTGCATTCTTAGGAAATGTTTCCCCCTCCTTTGGTGTATAGCCTGGTCGAAGATACATGTAGATTTCTTCATGAAAATCACCATGTAGAAAAGAATTAGAAACATCTAACAGAGTTAAACTCCATCATTTAGCAGAAAAATAGCTAATAAGGTTTTGATTGTTGTCATTTTGGCAACCGGCGAGAAGGTATCCACAAAATCAACCATTTCTTTTTGAGTATAACCTTTAGCTGCTAGCCATGCTTTATACCTTTCCAAGGTCCCATCTGTGAGAATAGACAGAGAATAGTGTGTGAATGGTGTACAAAACAGAGTATGGGCGAATTCAAGTAAGAGAGAAAGTGAGAGAGTATGTGAGAATGGAAGAGATTGTAATGGAGAATAAGAGAGTGTGAGAGTTGCTTGTGAGATTTCGTGAGAGATAGAGAGTAACCAGATATTAGAGAGATTAATGAGAACAGAGAATGGTGAAGAAGAAAGGGAAACTCCCCACTTTCAGCTTAGAGGTTTCAGAATACACATAGAGTGGATTTATAGCCAAACTACAAATTGCAAGAGATTAAAAAATTGTTAAAGTACATATTTACTAAACTATTATTGTTGTAGATTTCTGATGGAGCCAGGAGGATGCAGCCAAGGTAAATCTCGGCCAGAGGGAGGGAGAGTGACAGGAGAGAGAGAGATGGACACAATCTGGTTGAATGAAAGTGACAACATGCTCATCCTCTTATGCACATGTGACTTTTATCTTAATTAATTCTCCAGCTTGCTTGATCTCTCTTTTTAAACTTCAAATCTGCCTCAGAATACTCAGATTGACTAGTTCGCCACCTGTCTTGACTTCCAAGACACTCTAGGTTAGGATTTGTTACTTGAGCGCCAAGCCTGTACAGACAGATTCAAACTTGCTTCGGATGCTTCACTTGCATGCTCCGGATTTGCTTGATCTTTGATGCTTGGTCTCTTCATCAAATCCAACATTATTTATCTTCATTCCAACACTCCCCCTCAAGCTTGACCACAGGAGATCCTTGGACAAGCTTGGAACCTTGAAGAAGCTCCCTCATTAAAAAACTTAGCAAGAAAACCCATTGGGACAAAACTTGCCAAGGGAAAAATAATGGAGTTCAACAAAGCCTAGGGATTGGCCAGTGAGTCTAAGGAACCTTAAATAACTCATGGTGGAGTCCTTAGACTCTGATCATGGCCTGACTTGTGCTTCAAGGATGAACTCCATAACTTGCACAAACTAACATCTCAAATCTCTTCTCTAGCCTGGTTTGATGTCTCCCCCTTTCTTCTGACTACTCGCCATCTTCAAAGGGTTTAGCGATGACCAGATTCTGATATAGAGATCTCCAAGTACCTATAACACAATGCATAAACACTTGCATCAATTCTCAAGGCATAAACCAATCAAACTTCAACTCAAAGAATTAAATGGTTACCCCCCCCCCCCTTGCATATAGTAGAATGAGTATGGTGAGGAGTGCCTCTTGGACACTTCAATCCTCTTCTTGAAATTCCATTGCAGCTTTTTCCAGAGGCCTCAGCTTAGTGGGAGGCTGAATGCTCCAGTCTATGACCTTCCTTACACTTCTCAGCCTAGAATAGTCCCAGTTGATGTCTCTTTGATGAAGTCTTGCAATGTCTTTAGAGTAAGCTGAGGCAATAGACGACTTGGAACTTCAGGATGGCTCACCATTATCCCTCCTCAAGCTTGATCTAGAGAGTATAAGTGAAAGACCAAGCTTGAAAGTGAGCAATACCGAGTTTGAAATCAGGAGCACTACAATACCAACATTTGCGCTTAAGCCAACTGATTCACCCTTTGATCTATGCTCCACTGTCTTTGGACCACCTGTCTCCTCATGACTTAGGTGATAGACCTCCTTGTGAGGCTGAGGAATGAACCAGGAGCACAACAGCCCAACACCTGCACTTAATTTTACCAGTTCCTCCTTGGCCAGCAACTCACAAGCTTTCTTTTGGACCACCGGTCTTCTTGACTTAGTGGTGGCCTCTTGTGTGTGTCTCCTGTCCTCTCTACACTCTCCTGATGTAGGCTATGGGAAACTCGCCCATGAACAGAGATAAACACTCTTTTTCTCCAATGACACAACATCCTCTTATGAACAACTCGCCCATGGATCATTGTGCAATGGGCAGTGATCTCCATGTTGACTTCATAGTCTGATGTGTGTCTTGACACTCCTGTGTTCCTGCACATCACTCAAACTCAAAGCAAGCATTAGATCACACAATAGGATCAGACCTTGATAACTCACCAACTCTGATCCCCAACTTTTAATGATATGCAATGGACAGAATCTAAACAACTCATTCAGTTCAAATTCATGTAATCCAACTCACTAAATGCTCAAGCATGATAACTGATCAATTACAAGGAATCTAGGCTCATTTTATAACACATATATGACAATGACATAATGCAATGACAATTTATCACAGTAGCTTAGACTAGATAACTCATCTAATCAAACTACACAACCATGAATGCAACACATGACCAGGAAACTCTCCTGGATATTTAACAATGCAACAAGCCATTAAATGGGGATAAGCAACTCACTTAGACACTTAACAAGTCTAACAGCAACTAGGAATGCACTCTTAGATGTTAAACAAATTAAGACAACAATGCAAAACATCCTAACTCAGTTTCAAGCTACCATGAATTCAATAACAACCTAGGCAGACACATCTAGGATCAAAGCAAGACATTCATGACAGATTAGGACATTGCAAAGCAACAAACAAACATTTTAACACATGACAAGTCATGGAACATAAACTAGGTTCAACAATTCTAGCAACTTAAGACCGTCCCTAGGATAACAACACACACTCAACACATCCAGTAACACTCTCACAAGCTCATTATCAAGAAGGGTTAGGAGATTTAACTTACAACCAAGGAATCTGAGCTGATTCCTTGAACCTCCAAGGCAAATAGGTCATGACAGTTTTTTTTTTTTTGAATACGAGAAGAGTTGAACTCCAACTCTATCTCCTTGAGTCTATGACCTTCCTTCTTGTATCAACCTCACAAACCCTTCCTTTCTTCCTGTTGGTTAGTCGCCACCTTCTGGACAGAGAGAAAGCTTCCATCTTTAAAGCTTTCTTCTTGGACAGAGATGAAGAAACTAAGAAACTCTTGAACAAGGTGGTTTTGGGGCTGAGTTTGCCACACCCTTCCAAACACTTTTTTCTTTCAAGGCTGTTCTTCATCAACACAGACAGGAGAGAGGAGGATAGGCCCTGAGACCATGCTGAACACATCATTAACAGGCTGGACAGAATGAACATTTCTTCAAAGGCTTGGTTTAGAGATGAGAATGAGTTTGTGCTTGATTTGCGGAAGACTTGTGAGTTTCAGGAGCTTGGGAGATCTGATACCATGTGAGAATAGACAAAGAATGGTGTGTGAGTGGTGTACAAAACAGAGTATGGGCGAATTCAAGTAAGAGAGAATGTGAGAGAGTATGTGAGAATGGAAGAGATTGTAATGCAGAATAAGAGAGTATGAGAGTTGCTTGTGAGATTTTGTGAGAGATAGAGAGTAACCAGAGATCAGAGAGATTAATGAGACCAGAAAATGGTGAAGAATAAAGGGGAACTCCCCACTTTCAGATTAGAGGTTTCAGAATATACATGGAGTGGCTTTATAGCCAAATTACAAATTGCAAGAGATTAAACAATTGTTAAAGTACATATTTACTAAACTATTATTATTGTAGAGTTTCTGATGGAGCCAGGAGGATGCAGCCAAGGTAAATCTCGACCAGAGGGAGGGAGAGTGACAGGAGAGAGAGATGGACACAGTCTGGTAAAGTGAAAGTGACAACATGCTCATCCTCTTATGCACATGTGACTTTTATCTTAATTAATTCTCCAGCTTGCCTGATCTCTCTCCAATGGCCTGATCTCTCTTTTAAACTTCAAATTTGCCTCAGAATACTCAAATTGATGAGTTCCCCACCTGTATTGACTTCCAAGACACTCTAGGTTAGGATTTATTAATTGAGCGCCAAGACTGTACGGACATATTCAAACTTGCTCCAGATGCTTCACTTGCATGCTCCGAATTTGCTTGATCTTTGATGCTTGGTCTCTTCATCAAATACAACATTATTTATCTTCATTCCAACACCATCAGCATTAAGTTTAACTTTGTAAACCCAACGACATCCTATGGCATGTTTCCCGGGTGGTAATGAGCAAATTGTTCATGTATATGCTGCTTCCAAGGCTTTTAATTCTTCATTCACCGCAGCCAACCACTCACTGAACTTCTTTGCCTGAGTAAATGAAGTTGGTTCCACATGTTGAGCAAGAGAACATATATAGGGCTTATAATCAGCAGAGAGTTTAGCATAGGAAACAAAAGAAGCCAAAGGATAAGGAATGTATGTGTATGTCATCTTGCAGAGATAGTCATTTAAGTAACCTAGAGGTTTTTCTCTTTGATGTTCCACCATTTACAATTGCAGGAATGAGACTGTCACTAGCAGGAACATATTTGTTCAAAACTACAGGAACAAAGTCATTCACAACTGAAGGAATAGATGTATCAAGAGATTCATCTGCAACATTATCATCCTTTGCATCATTATCAGTTGAAGGATGATCAAATATATCCGGTTGAATCGATTCACCACTGGAGAAAGGAAATATTTCTTCATGAAAAACATTCCTTGAGATAATGATCTTGTTATCTGTCAAATCCAGATGTTACGAAAAACATATGACTTAGAATGAGGTTGAAATTTGTGTCTATCTTTAGAGATATTAAGAAATTGGAAAGACAACCAAACACTCTCAACAAACTGTAATCAACTCGCTTGGGTGTTAATACTTCATATGGAATTGTGTTGTTTAATAGAGGTGTGGGAAGCTTGTTTATCAGAAACACCAATGTAAGAACACAATCACCCCCAGTGTTCCAGAGGAAGGTGAGACTGAAACATGAGAGATTTGACAATATTTAATATAAGGCAATTCTCTAAAATAGTCATTTTAAAGTTTTTGTCACTAAAATAGCATTCAAGGAAGAAAATGACTAAAATAACTTCATTTTATATTGAAAATTTTAATTTTAATTTTTTAATTTTTAAAAATTTGAAACTTTATCCCCTTAAACTCCATCCCTTAACTCTAAACTCTAAGTCTAGATTAGTTAATCCTATGGGTAAAAGTGTTTATTTATCTCTTTAATAAAACATTTTGGTCATTTTCTTTCTTGGGTGCTATTTTGTGAAAATAAACTAAAAGAAGGTATCCTAGACAATTTGTCTTAAATATATGTTGGTGTTTCCTTTCAAATACAAAGTTTTTCTATGGTGACCCAGGCCATGAATGATAGGAAGCGAATCCTTTTTCCTTAAACAATTTTCCAAATTGAAGCTCAGGAGCATTATCTGATCTCACACCCTTTATCGCAGGCTTATATTGAACTTCAATCATCTTCAAGAATTCAAGAAAGACTGTAAGTACCTCATCTTTTTTCCTCAAGAGATACAACCAAGTTACTCTAGTGTGATCATCCACTATGGTGAGAAAATACCTATATCCTTCTGCAGTAGACATTGAGAAAGGTCCCCGGATATCAATATGGAGAAAATCAAATGCATTCTCACACATATATTATTAGAAATGAAAGGAAGGTGCTTTTGCTTTGCAAGAGAACACATAGCACAGTGAAAATATTCTTTATTCCTTTGTTTCAAGTTGAGTACATGTTTGAGAGAATCAATCTTGTACATATATGGATAACCTAGTCTATTTATACCATAGAGTAGAATCATCAGCAACATTTGAGCATAGGGGGAAATCTGATCTGATGGAGCAAACATCGGTGAATTTCTAAGAGATGATGTATCAAGAATATAGAGATTAGCAATCTGTTCACTCGGTCTAATCATCAAGCCCTTGACATGATCATGTATCAGACAAGACTCTTCATCAAACATCACTCGGAAACCCAGATCCTTTGTTAACTGACTTACACTTACCAAGTTTAACCAGAAATCTGTAATGTATAACACATTATTCAGATTCAAAGAGTCATTCAACTTGACTCGACCTACACCTTCAATCTTTACTCCTAATCCAATAGGAAGCATGACAGATGCACTTAAGGTAGTAGATACACTTTCAAAGACATTTCTATCACAGGAAACATGATGAGTTGACCCACTATCTACTATCTAAGTGTCAAAGGATAAGAAATTATTGATAGCTCTTAGAACACCAACAAAAACACTAATGTTGTTGATAAATAAGCCATACCAGGTGATGCAGTTATCGTTGCTCCTGATGTAGATGCCACGAAGGTTGTAGCTGAGAGTTGAAATAAGCGAAGACTCCTTAAATCTGATCTTTGGTCAGACTATGAACCACTGTAGAAATATCAGTAGAACTGATTCATGAGTCTTGCAGTGTGAGTTGAGCGACCAATGGTTTATCTGAAGTCGTATGTTTCACAATTTGATTCTTGTGTTTATTCTTAAATCTATGGGATGTCCATGGATTTTGTAGCATGTCTCCACTGTATGACCTGTATAACCACAGTGAGAACAAATAGGTTTAGTCAACTTGTTATGATGATAAGTTGATTGTGTAGCATAAACAGATGGTTGTAGTGCGTCATTTTCTGAGACATGAAAAGCTGACGCGTTTTGAACAGGTAGTATGTTCCTTTGGATATGATCTTGATAAAAAAAAGATTGTATATCTCATCCGATTCCGGAACATTCTTCTTCATGATGATTTGGCTTCGAATAACAGCATAAGAATCATTCAAGCCATAGAGAAACTTGATAATCTTGTCTTGATCAGCTTTCGTATTAGTTGCCTTGCAGCAAACACATGTACAACATCGTTTGACACAATTTGTCCCATCAAGTTCATCCCACAATGTCTTCAAAGTCATATAATAGGTTGATAAATTCATTGAACCTTGATGTAACGAACATATTTGTTGAGAGAGTTGATACGGTCGTGGAAGGTTAATGATGTGAAACCGAGTCATCAGATCTTTGCAAATCTCTGATGCCATCAAACCTCAAGATACATTTATAGATCTGCTTTGAAACAGAGTTAAGCAACCAAAATGATATGCTATCATGTAATAGCGATTTACAGACGCTATATACATCTTGTAGTGTAGATAATATGTATTATAATGAAAATTAATAGGAAACACGTGAATGTGTGTTAGTTAAACAATACAGTCACGTCTTGCCGACTAATGTGTCTTTTATGTTCTCAAGTCTAGTCGTGGCACGAGTTTAGTGGAACTGTAATTTGGGAAAAACATAAGTAGAAGAATAAAATAAGCGTACTTTGTGTGTCTTTTTTTAAACCAATACCACTTCTATTGAATAGTATCCATCACTAGCATTAAGAGAACATGGCTTGTCCGCATTAAAGAAACAATAGCAATTTTGATACGTCGGACCACCATTAATGTTATCTTTTCAATTGAAACCAAAATATTATAGAGATTGATGATACCTATATTGTGTAATATGAATATTTGAAAGTGAATTTATGATCATATATTGTACTTAGCATATATATTTTGCATAACAATTCATATGTATTGTTGTCTTCACAATGAAAAATTGAAACCAATATAGCTTATGTTACTGTTGATGACAGTTAAATGGGCCATGCTTTGAAGATACGTGCCCATTCATATTTGAAACTGAAAATCACGATCAATAATAATTGTAAGACTATCTTCGACTTTTTAAAATATGTACCTTTATAATCTATCTTAATAAAACTAAATTACAAAAGAGAAATTATTATTTTAGGTGTTTTATTGTAGCTTTTACATTCGTATCTTCATTTGTCATAACTACTTTATTAATTATTTTACCATAATAATATGACATATGTTTATTAACCTTATTTTCTTGTGTGTGTTATTATGAGTTTTATCACTAAGATATTAACTACTTATAAATTCATCACTAATTATCTTCTGTCATTTAAAACAAACATAAAACTTTCTTAATTCTTTATTCTAACGAACTAATATTTTGATTACTATCTAACAATCTAATATGTTATCAAACTAATTAATTGTTTTTCGCCCATAGATTCAAGACACCGTGGCCAGGAGAAATAACAAAGTACATAACTATCACAATTCAGGATGTACAACCGGCATGGTCCGATGATTGGATAGATGTGAAGTTAGATAGGAGTACAAAGTATATCCTTTTCGATGTTTTCAAATGGAAGATTTCCTAATGGAAGATCGTGGATGATAATACCAGAATAAGTGTTTCAATATTGGTTGCTGACAAAAAAAAGTTTCAATATTTTTAACACTATTTTTAAGAGATCACAAGTATTTACATTGTCATTGGTGTCAATTTGGGAATATTAGAAAGTTACAATGACTTAGAAAGACATTGGTACAGACTAATTGGTGTAAAAGTGTATATTTTTTTAGAGTTACATTTGGAAACATTGGCATTGAAGACCTAGTTTGTCAAAAGAAAGTTCAGCATGAAGATGCTTACAAATTATATTAGAAGAAAATTAAATATGAAGTTGGACAATAAAAAACCATATAATATGTTAGCATATAATACTATTCTTCGGAAAGCATCGTTAAAATCTTTTATATTATATTTTCTTCATTGTTAAAAGCATACATATGTGTATATATTAAATTTCTTTTCCAGTAATTCTGTAATATTTTATTTGTTTGCCGTAAAAAGAAAGAAAAAAATATTACATTTTTAGAAGGTAATGTTGTTTAAAAAATATTCCTAAAATATAAATAATAAAGGAATCAGTTTACCACAAAATCTCAAATGTATATATTATAATTACCCATAATATAGTTACTTATATGTATATAACCATACTAAAATGTTTGCAGATTGTTCTCTTAACCTACTTTATTTTCACTAAATATGAAACTATACATAAATATAAACTAATTTGTAAATATATTATTGTACACATTTTTATATAAATGAAAGTTTGAAGGATACAAGTTCAAAAGAAAAAAAAACAATATTAACTATAAAATTATGAGCAATTAGTATGCAAAATACTAAATAAATAGAAAATTTTCAAGGATGAAACTTTAGCAAAACCATGGGGTAGGTCTAGCCCGTTAGGTGTCAAAATAACCAAGATACCCCTATCTCTTGTTTGCTTAAGAAAGAAAAATGAGAAATATTATCATTGTAACATCAACTTAATCATTCTCCTAATACATATATATATATATATATAAAAGCATCCCCCTAATACATACATATATATGATGTATGTACACAAACAACATTCATGCCCAAACTCACTACTAAAAAATATTCAAAAATCAATTTTGTTATTTCTCTTTCTCCATATGTTTTCGTTTATCCCCAATTTTCTGCATTTCATTACTTTTCATCTACATAATGATTCCACACAAAACCAAAACACAATTTGCTCAGGAGTCAAGATCCTGATCTATCAAGAATAATCAATAACTCATACAAACCCAGAGAATATAAAAGTAAATAACATTTAACATACAAATTATCCAGATAAATCGTATATGATAGACAATCAAAATTAAAGTAGAATGATAAAACATGAAAACAACACAAAATGGGGAGGGTGACCATATAACTCGCTTCTGGTTTCACATGCATTATTTGTATGTAAGTTAGTATAATTTACTCTCATTTAGAAAGACTATTTATAAGTTAGTATGCCTATATTTAGATTTATCTGGATACTTTACATATTAGCTGATTTTAAATTTTAAATTTGCCGGCTATTTAATTAGTTGATCGTATATACAACCAATATTTAAAGTATAGTTAAGTATAGTTACTTTAGTGACTAATCGACTTATATATGGTTTATGTATTGTTGGATGTAAAAAACTGAAGTGGTCGACTAAACATAAAATTAACTTTATAACCAATCACAACACATATGATTAAATTTGTGTACAGCTAAATGTAAGTTAGTTAGCTTGGTGATACTCTCATTTAGCAAGACTATTTATAAGTTAGTAGGACTATATTCATATTTATATGTATACTATACATGTTAGCTGATATTTTTAGTTTTAAATTTACCGGCTATTTAATTAGTTGTTGGTATATACAAACAATATTTAAAATATAGCTATGTATAGTTATTTTAGTGAGTAATCGATTTATATATGGTGTATGTATTGTTGGATGTAAAAAATGATGTCGTTTGCTAAACATAAAACTAATACTATAACCACTCACAACACATATGATTAAATATGTGTACGACTAAATATAAAATTAACTCTTTAACCAATTGCAATACATATGGTTAAAACGGCTTTTAGCCAGATATAAAACTGTAAGCATAAATAATATGACTTCAGAATTTTACATTCATAATTATGCACCAATAAATCTAACTTCTTAACCTCATCTTTGAACCCCAGTAAAAGAAACACATATTTTTTATCAACATCAGACTCTTGCTTGTTAGTCCTCTGCGTTTTTGAATCTCCTCTCTAGAGAAGATAAATCAAACAATAATACTATATAGATTGTTGGTTGTAAATAGTTTATGTATTTGGATAACTCTAACAAAGATGAGAAATAAAATATGGTAGTTAGACAGAAAAAGGTGTGAATCCATACGTTTAAGTTGTAGCCAGATAATAAAAAACATAAAGAGAAAGCCTTGAAATCATATCCTTGTATTGTTTGGTATAAAATCAATGATGGCTGATGCACCTCCTACAACACCACTTGTCTGAAATCACCAAACATTATCAACAATACACATACCAAACAGAAAATCATCAATATATGTCAACAAAATACGAACAAAGCATATGTTCCCAACTAGATCACATAGCATTATTCATGTGTTATATACCAAATAGATGGTTAAATGCCAAAAACTCACATAAAACAACTTTTTATTTCTTGGGCCCATAGTCCCACTACCGCTATCTCCACCACCATTAACTCCATAACCACTACCATGTTCTCTGCCACTGTCAGCTCCATAACCATGACCTTGATCTCTACCGTCAGTTGCAGGATTTAAGAATATTGGAGATTTCTTCTTCTTATTTGGATCTAAACAATAGAAAAAGTCAGCAACTTGAAGATAAAAGAAATGGATCAATGAAAGCTCATCCTTTTCGTCACCATCAAGTTTCATATAACACTCAAGATGATTTAGTTCTGATAGGTATTCTACCATATAAAAATAAAATGAGCAAAAACAAGAATTCTTAGAAAAATCTCTACTTTCTTGTTTCTCTTATTCATTAAGAAATCAATTTAAAACAAAAACAAACATGAAGATAAAAGAAGCTTGTCTTGGTGTTTAAATTGTCTTTCTCTTTCCACTTCTCTCCCATTATTTACGAGACTATTTATTTCTCATTAAGAACAAAAGACAATTGGTAAGAGAAACAAAAATATGGAAAATAAAAATAAATACAAGTGGGTTAATAAGTTTAGTGCAGGAGAAGTAGGAGTGACAGTGTCATTAGGAATTTAAACATGGACATTGTACCCGGACCGAGAACCCGAACCGAAATCGACCTGAAAACACAAATTCAGATAAATGTATGGGTATGTATAGATTAACATGTTGTATATTTTTCTCAAGGACACATGTGATAGAACCAAAATAAGGATCACTCTTTCGGTATGGATGATATGGACTCAGATCCGGAAGGATTGAGAACTGATGGATCGAGGGGTGACACAATGGGTTGCGGAATAGCCCAAAGATACTACCAGAGATTCGAAGGTTGCCGGATGTGACGCACCGGTCCAACTCAACGAAGTGATTCACTTGGAGATGACCTCACCA